>PVHX01006265.1:0-102645 GCA_004024805.1 Geosciurus inauris
TTTTTTTTTTTTTTTTGGCACTAGGGATTGAACTCAGGGGCTCTCGACCACTGAGCCACATCCCCAGCCCTATTTTGTGTTTTATGTAGAGACAGGGTCTCACTGAGTTGCTTAGCGCCTCGCCGTTGCTGAGGCTGGCTTTGAACTCACGATTCTCCTGTCTCAGCCTCCCAAAGTGCTGGGATTACAAGCGTGAGCCACCGCGCCCGGCTATAAATGCCTATTTCTTAACTCTCAAGATCTGTTGTTAGTACCAAGCAGGGTAGCAGACCAGAAGACCACCATGGCAACTGTCTCCCAGCTTCTGCTGGCCTCTTTTACATACACCTTCACACTTCCTTTCCAAAAAGAACAATAAAGTTCTGTTTATGTGTTCTCAGTTCACTTTGTTTCCCAGGACTTTCTACCTGAGCTGCTCTTCTGCTCTCCATTTTCTTTCCACTTAGGGTTCTCGTTTTCTAATTATTGCCAACAACAGTCTCAACATGCACATATTGTGAAAAAGGTCAATGCAGTTGAGGAGAAGGTATAAAGAGTTAAGTTCAAGTACATTACAACTGCATATAAGAACTCACAAATGGGTTACAGATTAATATACCTAATGCATGCAAGAAAATATATATATATTTTAAAGATCTTAGATTTATACCTTAGATCTATGGATTAGAACTTATCTTCTAAACTAGTTTAAAACATGTTCTGTATGCCTTTTAGAAGAAAAGTAGGCCCAAATCTTCATCATGTCATATTAAGCCCCAACTTCCTTAACAAGATTCCTGAAGTGCAAGAAATAAAATCAAGAATCAATAAATGGGATGGATTCAAATTAAAAAGCTTCTTTTCAGCAAAAGAAACAATCAATGAGGTGAAGAGAGAGCCTACATTTTGTGAGCAAATTTTTGCCATAGGCATGCCAGACACAGCACTGATCTCCAGGATATATAAAGAACTCAAAAATGTAACACCAGAAAAACAAACAACCCAATCAATAAATGGGCTAAGGAGCTGACCAGATACTTATCAGGAAGAAGATACACAATTGATTAACAAAAATATGGAAAAATGTTCAACATTTCTAGCCATTAGAGAAATGCAAATCAAAACTATTCTAAGGTTTCATCTCACTCCAGTCAGAATGGCAGTTATCAAGAATACAAATAACAATAAGTGTTGGCGAGGATGTGGGGAGAAAGGCACACTCCTGGTGTGACTGCAAATCGGTGCAACCAATCGGGAAAGCAGTATGGAAGATTCCTTAGAAAACTTGGAATGGAATCACCATTTGACCCAGCCATCCCACTCCTCGGTCCATACCCTAAAGACGTAAAAACAGCACACTACAGTAACACAGCCACTTCAATGCTTATAGCAGCATAATTCATAATAGCTTAACTGTGGAAGCAACCTAGATGCCCTTCAATAGATGAATGGATAAAGAAACTGTGGCAGGGGCTGGGATTGTAGCTCAGTGGTAGAGCGCCTGCCTCGCATGTGTGAGTCACTGGGTTCGATCCTCAGCACCACATAAAAATAAATAAAATAAAGATATTGTGTCCATCTACAACTGAAAAAAATATTTAAAAAAAAAAAAAAAAGAAGAAACTGTGGCATATATACACAATGGAATATTACTCAGTATTAAAAGGGAATAAAATTATGGCATTTGCAGGAAAATGAATGGAGTTGGAGAATATCATGCTAAGCAAAGTAAGCCAATCCCAAAAAACCAAAGGCTGAATATTCTGATAAGTGGATGCTGATTCATAATGTGGGGGGGTGGGGAGCTGAAGGGTGGCACAGGAAGAATGGAGGAACTTTGGGCAAAGGGGAGGGAGGGAAGGGGATGGGACATGGGGGCAGGAAAAATGGTGAAACAAGATAGACATCATTACCCTAGGTACATGTATGGTGCGATGCTACATCATGTACAACCAGGGAAGTGAAAAGTTGTGCTGCATATGTGTACAATGAATCAAAATGCATTCTGTTGTCATATATACCTAATTAGAATGAATTAATTAAAAAAAAACATGTTCTAACTCTTGAACAAGATTATTTAATTGAAGTCAGGCATAATGAAACTTGGAGTAAAGCTTTAGGATACCATGAGCATGGTATAGAGCACTGTGCCCATATATTATCAACAGCAGAAGTGACTGATTTCTCACCTGGGTCACCGTCCTCATCGTATTTATCTAGGTCGTACTCAGCCAGCTCATCATCATCTAGGGTGCGGTCATCCTCTGGGTCGCCATCCTCTAGAGACTCCCTTGGTCGTGCCTGGGTGCGGGCACTCTGCATACCATCTTCTGAAGGATTGCCTGTTTCCTCTTCCTCGCTGCCACCTTCTTCTCTTTGAGAAAAATAAAAAAGAAATCACCCAAATGGCACCATCCAATAACAAGACCGCTAAGTCATTCTTTAAAATGCACATCTTATAGGATTGGGATCGTGGCTCAGTGGTAGAGCGCTTGCCTTGCATGTGTGAGGCACTGGGTTTGATCCTCAGCACCACATATAAATAAGTGAATAAAAATAAAGGTCCATCAACAACGAAAAAAAAAAATTAAAATAAATAAAATGCACATCTTATCTGGATTTGATCACGGACAGCAAATTCCTGAACTTACTGTAGCTTTTCCTTTGCTTCAGCAATGAGACGTTTCACTTCATCTTTACTTAACTCTACCTATAAGAAAGCAAACATTTCATTATAACATATTTAAGGAAATCATTAGATGTCTTTGAATTAACAAGTTTGCGAACCAATGTAAAATATAACTTCAAGAGACACCATTGAGATGAGAACCAAACATCAATCCAGGCTCTCTTGATTTAACATTAATGGAGTTTTTACAGTCCTTACAATTAAGATCCCTTCCCACTAAAACTGTCCAGACTTCCCACCTGGACATCCTTTACCCTAATAAGAGTTCAAAACTGAGGTCACTCTTTACTTCAAAACTGCATTCTCTCACCTTAGCAGTGCTTTAGTACCTTCAAAATACACAGAACACTACCAAACTACAAGCTCCTTGAAGACACAGGCTAGCATGTCATTGTATACCCAAGTACACAGTTCAGTGGCCCATGATGGTGATGCTTAATAACTGATGATGAATCCAATCAATCACCCAGTTTCTACTAAAAAGCCTTTGAGAATGGCATTCCATTGTGGGATAGTTCCAGAAAACAATTGTTTAATTAAAAGATAGTTATTTATCTAATTTTTCCTTTTGAGGATTTCACAGAATTCAATCCCTTCCTTCCATAAACTCTTCAAATTTGTTTACACCTGAGAATCACCTGGGGGACCTTTAAATTTTTCAGGCCACGTGCTGAGCTATAGCTCTGTGGTAGAGCATATACCTAGTGTGTATGAGGCCCTGAGTTCACTCCCCAGTGCCACAAAAATAAACAAATATCTCAGGCCATACTCCAATCTCAATATTTCAGAATGGGAAATGGGTAATATCTGAAGCTCCCCAAGTGTTTCCAGTGTGTAGGCTCATCTGGAAATCACTATCTTCAAGAATCTGAAAGGCTGTATGCCTCCCTTTAGTAAGAACTGTTTCCTCATTTAACAAATTTTAATAAGTTTCTGTCCCTCGTCTAGGGACAAACCAAACACTTGAGAAAAAGTGAATTAAATAGTCCTTGCTCTGGTGGAATGTACACCTATTGGGACTATTCCAACCCCTTACTCCTGTGTACTCCATGTCCAAGCCACTCATTCCAATCATCTTCCCTATCTATCTGTCATCATTGGCCCCGTCAATTACACTCAAAACAACCCGTTTTACAAGACTTATTCCCACTGACACACAATAAATGCACATGTTAACTCCATAAAGGCAGAGCCTTTTTCTGTATTGTTACACTTATCTCGGGGTCCTGAACAATGCCTGGCCTGCAGAACGCACTTAGTATCTGTTGAATAACCTTAGTAATCTTCACATGTGCTACAGACTCCGTCTGCACTCCTGTTGGGTTTTCGTTCATGGGTCACGTTCATTCCTCATTCCCACTGCCCCATCAACATTTCATTCGGATTACTCTAAGAAATTCCTAATTTGACTCCAGCTTCACGACATGGCAGCCTTCACACTAGCTTTTCCACATAGGTTTCATCCTCACTCCTCCGAGCACAAAGCACGGGAATGGGAAGGGGAGTTTGGTCATGTGCGCTCTCTTCCCAGTTAGGTCTGAAATGCACTGGGGTGGGAGTGAAGCTGCACTGCTGTCAATTAGCGTTTGGCGCTGTTTCGCACCCTAAGCAGCACCCCGCCCCTTTCCATTCCGCGAGGTCCACGTGCGTGGAATTTGGGGGTGTGGCCGGGCTTGGCCCTGAGGAGCAAGGTCCGGACAGGCCCAAGAGATCCAGACAGTCTGAGCCGCAGCTCTCGTCACCACAACCAGGCCAAAGCCGGTCTCGGCGCGGCCAGTCGCACCAGCCTGGCCAGGGCCGGTGCAGGGTCCTCAGGCCGGACTGACCGGCAAGCCGCTCCCCGCGATCGGAGCGGGCAGGCCTCACCTTGTCTGGCGTCTCTTTGGCCACGCCGCAGCGGACCCAGGCCACACACGTCACCTGGCGGCTGCGGTTCATGGTCCTCAGCTCAAGGGCGTCTCACGTTAGAGACCCGGGCCGTAGGAAAAGGTGGCGCGCCGCACTGAGTCCCGCGCGGTCGCGAGGCGGCCGGCAGGCAGAGCGCAGGCGCGGGCGCTAACTCCAGCGGCGGCGCCCGCTTTGACGTCATTCGTAGGCGCCGAAGGCAAAGGGGCGGGGAAAGGGTCAAGGCAGAAGCCGTGGAGCTCCGGGGCTGTGTGGTGTGCTGTTCTGCGTCCAGTAGGGTGAAGGGTTTTTTGGGCCTGCCCGGCTCGTGGCGGCGTCTGCGGACTTTGTGGGAGCAAAGATGTTTAGAACTGCAGGGGCTAATCAGAGACAAAATGCCACCGACCTTTGTGTGTTTTTCTGGCAGTTCCGTAAACTTGATGGTGAGGGCAGCAGAGAGGGAGGGTGTGTGGCTTTCTTTTTCGGTGCTGGGGATCAATCCAGGGCTGAACACCACCACGGCCTCACCCGGAGCCCATCATTGTATTCTTGAATGTCACTTTCCCACCGTAAAACAGTTAGCACTTACTATATAGTAAGTATATAATAGCATTGGGGATCACAATGTGCTCCTAAAGTTGGAAACACCATTTTAAGTGCCTTATGTTAAAATGTAGTAGGGACAGACAAGGCAGGGCACCGGATGGGAAACAGGAAGCAACGTTTATTTGGCTGCAGCCAGGTTCAGAGGGCAAAGCTTTCGCTGTAAACAGTTCTCCTGCACTCAGGCAGTTTCAAAACTTTATACCCAGTGTGTAAGGGGAGGGGCTCAGAAGTTCACAGTCTGCAGAAGTTCACACAAAAGCAGCTTTTTCTTTCTCTGTTCTGGGCAAGTTAACCCTTCAGGAATAGCACCTGAGAAGGGGAGAGCTGCTTCTCCCTTTTCCTTTCTCTGCCAGCTGTTACAATGGAGCCCAATTAGTAACATCTTATCTTTAAAAATGTAAACATCTCTGTGAAGCTCCTTGTTAAGGACCTGGCTTTCCTACCACACTTGGCTTTTTCAAACACACTTCTGTCATCTGTTATATTGTTATACTACATAGTCCATAAATGTTTGTGAAAAAACTAGTAAAGGAGCATTAAGCACCTGGAGTGCTGTTCTCTTTCAGGCTGGTGGCCAAGTAAGACAGCAACAGGAAATAGTACATTGAACTCTTTTGGAGAGACACTTGCTGATAGTCCTGAGATCAACTATGGTGCAGATTTAATTAAGACTTTCCGTGGAGGAGGGGGTGCCACTACAAAAATTTCATTTTTTTAATCCTTCCCTGGATTTTTTAAAAGGCAAAATATAGATAACATAAAAATGGTTATAAACATGGTTATAAATACACTTAAAAATAAAGTTTCCAATCTTAACCATTTTAAGTGTACCACTTTAGCAGCACTGTTATGAATTTTTTTTAACACAGCAAGAGTAATGAGCAGTCAAGAACCATGCTATATTTAGAATAAAACTTATGAACTGATTTATTCCTAGAGGCTGGCTTATTAACATCTGGCTAGGCTTAGTCAGGTGGGCCCACCTGGCATATAGAAATGGGCTTGTATTTGAGTATTTGACTCTGGGTCAGTTACCTTTGGGGGTTGCCTGCTCATGAACCAGCTGCTGCTCCAGGGTGGCCAGATCCTGTTTTGTTTGCAGCCACACCCAGCACAGTGCCTAAAGGGCACTTGAGAAATATTTGTTAAGTGAATGAGTAAATGGAAGAATAGAAGGTGGACTTGGATTGTGGTCATTTGGGGCCTGCCAAACCTACCCTCTTTTACTGGACTTATTACATTCTGCCACTTCAGCCCAAGGTGTGAATTTCCTTTGAAAACGAAAATCCAAATGCAGCTGGCATAATTAATTCTTTATAACAAGAATTGGCAAGAACCAAAGTACCTCTATTCCTAACCCTTATTCTTGGGAACGTATGAGCTCATTTAATGCTGAAAAGTCTCTTTGCCAGAGGCCAGAAAAAATGTGCTTGGTAGCATGATGGCTGTTCTTAGAGTTAAAGGTCTCAGAGGATTGAATCTAGGTCTATGCCAGGCTCTTGTTACACCTCCTAGCTCTGTGCTGTGTGTAATTAGGTTTGTCAGCATTATTAACAACTAACCTTGAGTGCTGGAAAGGGAGTGAAGTCCGTAGTAGTCTCCTTCCTATTGTCCTATGCCCTATTTCTTGCTCACTCTCTAGCTAACTCTACAATATCACCTGATACATAGTTGAAGGAATACTAACAACTACCAGTTTCTAAGTGCTAGAGCCTCATACCATGTCATGTCCAGTGACGAAGTCAGGTGAACCAAATTGAAATTTCATTGTTCCAGAACTGAACTTAATTTCCATTTTTGCAAGGATAAGAATCATGAGGATCTCAGCCACAGCATTGCCAATACCTAGCAGAGTTCCTAGGACAGCCAATACCAATAAGTATTTGTCAAATGAATGAATCAGAATTGTAAACTGAAGATCACAGACATTAGGAAATGTGCCTAGCATCACATAGTAACAACAAGATACTGGGTCCTAGTCTAGGATTCTCCTCTCCTTCATGCCACCAAGTTTTCTGGTAGAATTGCTTGTCAGTTCATTCATTCATTTTCTTGGACGCAAGTGACAGATAACCCAACTCTAATTGCTTTTGGCAAGAAATGGAATTTTTATGCTAGGATGACTCAAGAATCTAATGACATAAATGGCTTCAGACATATCTGGAGCCAGGGGCTTAAACCATTGTTATCAAGCTTCGACCTCTCTTCCATATTTCCACTGTCCTCTAATATGTTAGCTTAATTTCAAGCCTTCAGCAACTTCAGGCTTGCAGCATCCCTAGCAGAAAAGCACTTGCATTTATTTTTACTTCTCTCTGTGTCACTTGGTAATTGGGGCTACAGTGGGCTGGCTGTGGGGTCAAGGAAGTGCGGAGAGATGCCATCTCCTGATGGGAGGGACTGGTAAGCATTTGGGGCCTCATTTAACTGACTACAGATGAGAAGAGTGAGACCCATAAAAAGGAAGTGACTTATTAAGGCCACACATCATGTAAGTGTCAAAATGGGTGACAGAGCCTAGGTTCTCCAACTTCAGTCCCGGGTGGTTCCTTCCACATCTGAGCAGCCTGTTTTGGAAGGGAAGACACAGAACTGTGTGCCCAGGGAAAAGGGAAGGCTTCACCCAAAGCCACAGATGAAATGAACTCTGTCACAGCCTCATCATCTCAAACCCTAGGCGGCACTCAGGGATATTTCTTAAGGGACATGGGCCACATCATTTACAGTATGCAGAGAAACAACTGACGGGAAGAAGTTCTGATCCCTTTCATGAGGCCAAAGTGAGAAAGGCCTTGACTTTATTTCAAAGGGTCCTGATCATGGTTTCTGGACTCCTCCAGCCCAGCTTCCTAAACATCACTCCCCCTGAGGATCAGGCCAAGTGGACGTAGGTCACACGTTTGTCTTCACTGTCTTCTCCATCCCAGCATCCTTAGGTGGTGGCAGAGAGTTCAGGCCAAATAAATATTTGGAGAGGGAAGAATGGTATCCTTGGACCCTTGTTAATGCTGAATAAAAGGAACCATGGCATTGCTGCATTGCTGTAAGATGCCTTACAAAAGCAGAGAAGTTGCCAGACTATAATTACGGTGCTCACAAGCACGGAGTTTAATGTATCCCATGCCTGGTGTGCGTATTCTCATACTCGGTGAATATTTCATGAATGAACGGATGGGTGGATGCGTGGGTGACTGAAACGTCTCAATCTTTCACAGGACAGATTCATGCTCTTCATTTGAAACACACACACACACACACACACACACACCCCACACCCATACACCCACCTCCACCCCCGGGAATTCCCGAATGCTGGAGTTTGGCTCCACCTAGTGGACACTCCGAGATCATGCCTGGATCGCTGCCGGTTTTCTCTTTTCGTTCTGACTTCTTCACTTGCTCATACCTGCTTTACTCACTTTGACACGTGACCACTTAGGGTAGTAGCACTAAGGCCCTGAAAGTGAGCAGTAGCCCCTCTGAGTCCGGAAGCAAGCAACTTGAGAAAGAGGTTGTTAGGGGACAGCATGGTCTAGATAGGGTGAATTGCTTTAGAGCTACTGATGATGTGCAATGGACCTTATGTCCCGAGGCCCATAATTGGTTTGGTGTGTGGCCCTGACCAACCCACCTGTTGTCTCTTGTTTTTTGTTTTTTAAATCTGGAGAGGCAGGAGCTGGGCTTAGCACAGCTGTGATGATTGAATCCCTGCTGTATACCCCTGGGCTAGTTTTCAGATCCCAATATGGCCCTGCTTGGCATGGGGGCACCACTATGCTCATATTAAGGCAGAGCACTCTGGATTTAGATAAAGTAAGGAACTCAAGGGCTCTGGGTGGCACATGCCTGTAATCACAGCAACTCGGGAGGCCGAGGCAGGAGGATCACAAGTTGGAGGCTAGCCTCAGCAACTTGGCCAGACCCTAAGCAACTTAACAAGACCCTGTCTCCAATTAAAAAAATTAAAAGGGTGGGGATGTGGATCAGTGGTAAAGTGCCCCTGGATTCAATCCCCAGGACCAAAACCAAAACCAAAACAAACAAAAAAATAAAGCCATGAACTTGGATCTGTCTGACTCCAGCGCCTATACTATCTGCACTACACTGTACCACTCTTTAGAGGTTCTGTATCAAAATAGTTAACAATGTGAATGCTGGAGCCATGCTCCCTCCGTGTGAATTCCTGATTTTACTTATATACCTCTCATGAGATGTGTGACCTTGGGTGAGTCAATCTCTCTGCCTTTTCTTTTCTCCATCTGTATAATGGGATAACATTGCTTTAAAATTTTATACACACACACACACACACACACACACACACACACATACACATACACACACCAGTTAGAATACTACCCAGCATTTTTAGTCTTTATTTTAACTATAAATTCAGAGTTACACAAATATATAAGTATATCATGCCTTCACATTCATTTTCTGCTTCTGAACTTTTGCAGTTTTTTTGACATTGCCTGAAGAAGCTGTAAATTTAGATCTGTAATATTTTTTCCAAATAAGGTTATATTTATAGTTACGGAGACACACTGACAGGTCTGAAGAAAAGGAAACTTTTCTCTTTGTTTCTTAAAGCTTGTGTTCCATTACTGTCCCCTCCAAAGGCACTATGAATTAAAATATATCAATTTTATGCAGACCAAAATTGTGCTGTGAATGGTACAAGAATATTCTAGTCCATTATCTGGGAGGTGGAAGTTATTAATTGCTTACGTGCAAATATTTCAATTGAACAGAAGTTTTTATAACCTTGTTTTGGACTTTCTTCATGTTTATACCTGGAGCCTCTGAAATGGACAGGACCTGGTTTCCTCTTGACCTCCCAGGACCCTGAGCTATATTCCAAGATACCAGGATTAGAAGAAGCGAAGTACCAGAAGTCCCTCTGGGGGACTAAAGTGTGGATAAGAGGTCTGCCGTTGTGGGGTGCCCCACCGTGGCCACAGAGCATGATGGCACACAAGTCTAGAGCTTGGTGAGACCTGGCTCATCACTGGAGACTTCATGTTGACTCTTCAGGGTTCCAATAAATGACAGGGAAGCAGCACTGTGCCTGTCCTTTAGTACTACTGTCATTTACAGTGAGTGAAGACTCCAACCATTTCCCAGATGGAGCTTCATGACTTTGGCACCATGATTCTCGGGGCCAGATGATAATTCTCGTGGTGGGGCCCTGCCGGGTGCAGTGCAGCACGTCTGCAGCATCCCTGGCGTCTGCCCACCGGGAACACCCGCTCAGTTACAAAAACCAAGAAATTTACTCGAGGGGGACATTGCTAGTACCCCTCGAGTAAATGTAGGGAGTCACAAGGCAGGGGGTTTACTGTTTTAGTCAGCTTTTGCGTCTGTATGACCAAAATACCTGACAGGAACAGGTATTTTAAGTTTAGAGGAAGGAAAGTTTATTTGAGGCTCATGGTTTCAGAGGTCTCAGTCCATGGACAGCTGACCCATTGCTCTGGGCTCAAGGTAAGGCAACATGGTGGGGGATGGGCCCCGTGGAGGAAGGCAGCTCAGCTCATGGTGGTCAGGAAGGAGTGGGAGGGAGGGGCCAGAGAGAAGACACACCCTTCCAGGACAGGTCCCAAGGCCCCACCTCCTCCAGCCAAGCCCCCATTGAGTTCAGTTATCACCACTCATTCCAAAGTAGGATGGACTGATTAAGTTTCAGCTCTCACAATCTAATCATTTCACCTCTGAATATTCCTGTTTTCCCAAGTATTTGAAATTTTCTTGTGTATTTTATTTTTTGAGGCTATTGAAAATGGGATAGTTTCCCCAATTTCTCTTTCAACCAATTCATCATTAGTGTATAGAAGCACCATTGATTTACAGGTGCTAATTTTATATCCAGCTATTGTACTGAATTCATTTATGAGTTCTAGAAGATTTCTGGTGGAGTTTTTTGGGGGGGTCTTCTAAATATAGAATCACATTGTTGGCAAATATGGATAGTTTGAGTTCTTCTTTTCCTATTTGTATCCCTTTTTTGTACCAGGGATCGAACTCAGGGGCACTTGACCACTGAGCCACATTCCCAGCCCTATTTTGTGTTTTATTTAGAGAGAAGGTCTCACTGCGCCTCGCCTTTGCTGAGGCTGGCTTTGAACTCGTGATCCTCCTGTCTCAGCCTCCCAAAGTGCTGGGATTACAGGTGTGCGCCACTGTGCCCGGCTCTATTTGTATCCCTTTAATTTCTTTCTTTTGCCTAATTGCTCTGGCTAGAGTTTCAAGGATTATGTTAAATAGAAGTGTTGAAAGAGGGCATCCTTGTCTTGTTCTAGTACTTAGAGGGAATGCTTTCAATTTTTCTCCATTTAGAATGATGTTGGCCTTGGGCTTGGCTTAGATAGCTTTTACAATGTTGAGGTACATTCCTACTATCCCTAGTTTTGCTAGTGTTTTGAACATGAATGGATGCTGTATTTTGTCAAATACTTTTTCTGCATCTATTGAGATGATCATATGATTTTTTAAGTCTATTGATGTGATGAATTGATTTCCATATGTTGAACCAATCTTGCATCCCTGGAATGAACCCCACTTGATCATGGTGCACTATCTTTTTAATATGTTTTTGTATGTGATTTGCCAGTATTTTATTAAAAATTTCTGCTTCTATGTTCATCGGAGATATTGCTCTGAGGTTTTCTTTCCTTGATGTATCTTTGTCTGGTTTTGGTATCAGGGTGATATTAGCTTTGTAGAATGAGTTTGGAAGGGTTCCCTCCTTTTCTGTTTCATTGAGTAATTTGAGGAGGATTGGTGTTAGTTCTTGAATATTCCTGTTCTAATACAGGAGCTTTTGGGGGACACTTCATATCCAGGCCATAACATGTGCTGACCTAATACAAATAACATGATTGATTTTCCCAAATAGTTTTGGAAAAGGCCATGATGATGGTTTGTGTATAGGGGTAGTTGGAGTGGAGGTTGGCCTGGAATTATCTGGAAAATTGATCAACACTCTTTCTCTATGCTGCATTGTAGACAGAACTGTGGTCTCTTTTGGATGTAAATACCTCTTTTTTGTATCACTTAAAAGGTCACTAGGAGAGATACAGGGGCATAACCTATAGGCTGAAGTGCTAGCCACTTGGGACGCTCCCCAACATAACAATTTCTTGTTACTGGTTTTATGTTCTCAAAGGACATTTATACAGAAGATGTTTCAGATGTGACTTTCTTCCTTAAAGGTACCATTTAAAAGTCCTTATTCACATTTGTCTGTTTGGGCTGCTGTAACAAGAATACCATAGATGGGTGGCTTAAACAGCAGACATTTGCTTCCCACAGTCCTGGAGGCCCCGAGTCCAAGACTGAGGTGCCAGGTGATTCCATGCTTGATGAGGTGCCACATCCTGGCTCACGGCCAGCTGTTTTCCCACACAGACATGGCAGAGGGGTGAGGGAGCTCTCTGGAGTCTCTTTTATAAGGGCACTAATCCCATTTGTGAGAGGTCTACTCTCATGCCCTAATCACCTAAGGAAGGCCCCTTGTCCTGAGGCGATTATATTGGGGTTGGGATTTCTACATATGCATTTTCTACATCCAGTCTGAGCATAAACCTTCCAGAAACTTCCTTCTCTGAAGCCTCCTTCACTCCTACCCCTTTATGACCTGTCTGTCCTATCTGGGACATAAAGCTGGTTTTGGCAAATCTCATGTAGATACATGAAACTTAACTTTCTGGGCCCTCTTTCCCCCAGATGGAATGATTGCTATCGAATGCTTGGCAAAGATGCTAATTCACAAAGCGGTTTCCCAGCAGAAACACATGCCTGGGAAGGGTGACTGCATACACAGTGTGCGTAACATCCCCCTAGGCAGGGACATCAGGGGAAAAGCCACCCAGTGTTTAAAGTGATTTAAGAGACATTCACAAAAGGAGAAATCCTTGTTAAAAGAAGCACACATACATGGATATCAGAAAATGTTTCCGAGAACATGGAATTCTTAAAATGATTTCTTTTTTGGGGGGGGTACTGGAGATTGAACTCAGGGGCACTCAACCACTGAGCCACGTCCCCAGCCCTATTTTGTGTTTTATGTAGAAACAGGGTCTCACTGAGTTGCTTAGCGCCTCGCCGTTGCTGAGGCTGGCTTGGAACTCGCGATTCTCCTGTCTCAGCCTCCCTGAATGCTGGGATGACAGGCTTGCGCCACCGCGCCCGGCTCTTAAAATGATTTCTTATGGATGAATAAGGAGAACATCTTAAGGACCTTCTTTCACATCACGCTCTTGTCCTGTCCCCATATCTTGACCACATACAGACTGTGTTTCCGGACACTGTTTGAAGTATCCTCCCAGAGAGAGGAGCAGGTCACAGCGACCTGGAAGAACAGAGCATCAGTTCTCACACCTCAGTGTGCTCAGCAGGCACTGGGCCTGTGGGGGTAGATCCGGGGCAGGGCTCAGTGCTCTGGTGTGTGGACCCTACTTCAAGAAGTAAGCCAGTACAGCGTTTATTTTGGAAAATGCTACACATGCTTATGCAGAAGGAGAAGCGGGGGTGGGGGGGGTGGGGGGGGGAGCAACAGAGGAGTTGCCTGCATGCCCCAAGTCACAAATGACAGCGAGCCTGCGCTAGGCCTGGCTGGTAGCTCTGGCTCCTGGGCCAGTGTGCAAGTCGATTCTGCTGATTCCCTCTATTCGGTAGACAGAGCCACAGACGGACTATCACTTGCCCATCAGGCAATTAGAGGGTTTTCCCAATGGTAGAAATCCTCACTTCTTGCTCATCTTGTCTAAATGAGACATTGCCTTCCTTTAAAGCCACCATGCAGTGCCAGAGTACAGAGACAACCCCACACAGTGAGCATGAATCCAGGGTTGGACCCTTTAGCTCAGGTGCATTTCTGGAAGCTTGTACTCTGAGGACCTCTTCTTGCAGCTCAGTCTTGAGTCCACAAACCCACTGGTGGGCTGGTCAATGTCCTGACTTCCTGCTGTGTAGACAGCAGAGCTATTTACCTATTTCTTGGTTTTGCAAGGGGGTGGGGTGGGGAGGGAGGGAAGGAGGAGAGAGGAACCCTCAAGTCCTGGCCTTTCTCAATCTGCCCTCTTGCTCTTCTGCCCAAGAACACAGGCATCTCAAAGATGCTGTGTGGATAGTAGGAAATGCAAGAGAACAGAACCGAGTTTCAGCTCAGACTGGTCAATTTTTTTTTTTAAGTCAGTAACTGTAAAAGAATACCTACATGAACTTGAGGATTTTTTTTTTTTTTTTTGGTGGCTTAGTCTCAGTTTGCTTTTGGAAGGTGCAGCTCAAAGTAAAATTTGTTGTCCTGGTAGGAGTGAAAACAGGAAGCCAGGTCGGTGGGTCTCTGCAGGAACTGGCCACAGATGTGCCTTCTTCCTCCTTAAGGAAGGTATTAAGTGTAGACTTGGGGGACTTTTCTCATTTAAAAAGCTCTAGAGGGCTGGGATTGTGGCTCAGTGGTAGAGCACTTGCCTAGCATGTGTGAGGCACTGGGTTCGATTCTCAGCACCACATATAAATAATTGAATAAAATAAATGTCCATCAACAGCTGAAAAAAATATTGAGAAAAAAAAAAAAGCTCTAGAAGCGGTTGAGTCTTTGAATCTTTCTCAGCTCTAAGAGACTAGAAATCAAACTCCCTAAATTCAGATTGTTCCCTGGGCCTGGAAGGAGGGGTCAAACCCAGCTCTGTGGTAACAGTGAGGCTGGTAGGCCAGGAGAGGCCTCTGGGGAGCATCTTTCTGGGGAGCGATGCCCATCACTGAGTTGCTGGGGTGAAATCGGCCTTTCGGGAACTTGTCCCAGATACTTTCCCTATTTACCAATGGAGTTGGGGATCCAGTTTGGTAGGAAAAATGCAACTCAGATCAAAGAAGAAAGTGGGCTGGTCCCGTCTCCTATTTGATCCATCACCCTACAGAGCAAGACCATGACATGAGTGACCTCAGGCCCATCTGCTAGAGGTTCAGGGCTGGCCCTTGAGCTGGTGGGTCTTCAGGGGCTGTCTGCCCACCTATTGCTACATTGCTTCACATCAAGGATTGGCTTGGTAGCAACTCAGTCCCTAGGCTGTGCCTGCAGGGTGGGGAGCATTCTAAATGCATCTTTTGCATTTCTGTGGTTCCAGTGAATATCAATACCCATTAAGAATTGGTCAAACTGAGTCCTTACATCACTCAACACCTCATTCTAACCCAAACAACTCTCACAAGAAAAAACTACACTCAGAGGACATTGTGAGGGAGACCTAGAAGGGCTTAGGCAGCCTGGGCAAGAGGGTGAGTGAGGAGGCTGGAGGCAGGGCCAGAACAAAGGAGCATGGAGAGAATTTTCTAATGAGATCAACTTCCTGTTCCATCAAAGTGCTCACAGACACAAGGGGACCCAATCAGTCAGACACTTCCATACTTCTGCTCCTAAGCTGAGGATTCAATAGAAAAATTAAAACAGATGTGTGGACAGAGAGGGCACCAATCAGCAATTGTGAGAAACATGTGGACAGGGGAGGAGATGAAGAAAGGAGGAAATTTCAGAATCCATAAAAAGAACAGCCCAAAACTCCCCCACCAGACGCTCAGCCACGGGGCCCCTTCTCTTCAGAGAAGTCTCTGTCGCTTTTGCAATAAACGTACTTCTTGCTTGTATCTCTGTGTCTTGTTCTTCAATTCTTTACTGAATGGAGACAAAGAACTGTTGTTGCCTGGCTGGCGACAGTTGGCTTTGTCATAGTAAGCTCATCAAAGACAAACACAACCATATCTGTCTTCACTCAGAGGCTTCATCTGACTCCTTCGATCAGTTACCTGATCGATCATATTCTTGCAAGGAGTGGAGAGAAGATAGCATCTTCTTTTCTTTGTCTCCCTTCAATGAGGCATCGAAAATGAAGCGGTTTGGAAGGTCTTAGGAATCAGACCCATGTAGGTCTGCATTCCAGCTCTGCAACTTTTTAAAATTTATTTTATTTTATTTTATTTTTTGGTACTGGGGATTGAACTCAGGGGCACTCGACCACTGAGCCACATCCCCAGCCCTATTTTGTGTTTTATGTAGAGACAGGGTCTCACTGAGTTGCTTAGCGCCTCGCTATTGCTGAGGCTGGCTTTGAACTGGCGATTCTCCTGTCTCAGCCTCCCTAAGTGCTGGGATTACAGGCTTGCGCCACCGTGCCCGGCTTGCAACTTTTAAAAAAAATTTTTTTTTTTAGTTGTAGAAGGACACAATGCCTTTATTTTGTTTACTTATTTCTATGTGGTGCTGAGGATCGAACCCAGTGCCTCACGCATGTGAGGCAAGCACTCTACCACTGAGCCACAACCCCAGCCCCCCCAGCTCTGCCACTTTTTTAAAAAGATTTTTTATTTTATTCATTTATTTATATGTGGTGCTGAGAATCGAACCCAGTGCCTCAGCATATGGTGAGCAAGCGCTCTACCTCTGAGCATAAGCCTAGCCCACTCTGCCACTTTTTTAGCTGATGTCTATACCTCAGTATTCCTATGTGGAAAACAGAAAAAAGATTCTTACCGTGGGGGTTTTGTGAAGATTGAGATCATGCATATAAAGAGGAACTTGGAGTATAAAGGAATGGGAAAGAAATCAGCCCCCATGCACTGAGAATAATCCACGATATTTCAGTGAACAGAAGCATCTCCGATGCAGGCACGTACTCGGGCATTGTTCCCATTGCCTCTGGGATGAAGTGTGACAACCAGCTGACAGTCACATAGTTAAATTCCCTACCTGAGAGCTCAGAGCAGGAGACGCTGAGGTCCCTGGGGGCTCCAGAGAGTGAGGTTGTCAAGAGTGTCCGAATCAAATTGTAAGCTGGTGGATGACTCCGCCTACTGCACAGGGTATAAGGGTGGAGCTCTTAGGCTGCTCCAGGCCACGACTAGCCTTTGGGGACAGGATGCTGCCAGGGAGGTGGGTTCAACCAATCAATGACAAGACTGCAGGCTGCCAGCTCCCCGCCTGGGGTCTGAACTGCCCATGGACTCTCTCTTGCTTCTTCTCCTTGCAAGGCCTCCTGTAAACACCGCCTTCTGCACTTTCGCAGAGCTCTCCCCCTCACTGCCATAGCCAAGTGCCTCTGTCTCCTGCTGGCCCAATGCCAGACACACCCATTCTGTAGGTGGGAGGACTGAGGCTCACAAGGGAACTAACTTGCCAGGTGCTTGTGCCTAACTGATACCAACTCAGCATTTTTCTATTGAGTCCCGTTTAAAAAATGCACAAGATATACCGGCAAGTTCACAGGCCAAATTTCCTTCTGCCCTCAGAATGGTCCCTTCCTAACTTGATTGATTCACTGAGATCCATTCTTTTTTCCCTTTATAAAAAGAAGTCCCATTTTTCAGTGCCTGAATTGTTTTCTGGCTACTTTTCTCTTCCCAGCTGGTGAGGTTTTGTAGCTCATTTCTCTTCCTTCTTAGATAAGTAAGAATAATGAATTGATCTGCTGCCTTACTAATTTGATGAGGATAAATAGTGTGGCAGCTTTTAATAAAACATAGTGCTGGCAAAAAAAAAAAAAAGGTAGAGAGGTCATTATCAATTCTACATGAGATCTATCAAGAGTGATATCCGTTTTCGGAGACCAAATAAATGATTCATAGCAGGAGAGAATGAATTACGATGACATCCCTGAGTTATAGGGACCTTTAAATTCTAAAGAACCTTTATTGCTTGAACTTCTATCAAAGGGTTGTCTAGCATTTATTGAATGCTTCCTGTGATGGGGAGCTCATTACTTGTTCATTTGCTCTTAGTTATACTCGGGTGAAATCTGATTCCTTGAGGAGTGCGTTGTTGGAACAGCTCTAATGCTTGTGGCCTCCCTGAATGAAGCAAATTCCTCTGATCTATGGAACTTCTTCTGCTATCTGAGGATGGCAGTGACGTTCACTCCCATCTTCCCTTCTGCAGGCCAAATAGCCTGATTCCTTAGCTTTCTTCCACCTTCCATCTGATGAAGCTGCAGTTTCTCTGTGACCTTGGTCAAATGCAGGGGACATTTGTCATGTTCCTAGCTACCCATTTTCTTTCTGCTTGTAGAAACTCCACAGTCTGTGTCCTGTTTCCCTATGCCGCAGTGAGAGCAGGATCTGCCAGCCTTCCCTGCTGCCAAGATGTGCTCATGTGACCTTGATTCTACCAGATGGGTGCACCCAAATGGAACTTGGATCATGAAGAGAATGCCAGGAAGCATGGTAGCTCACATACCATCGCGTGGAGCTTTTCAGGGCAAGTTGATCCCTGGTACAGGAACAGCATTGGAGCTTGCTGTGGGGCAGTCACCAAGTTAAGTTCCTGGCAACTACAGAACTGCTACTAGTTATGTCTGCCTCTGTAGCTTTGGTGGCAGCAGCGATTACCATGACTTCATCATGGCAGCTCTGTATCATGGTTTGTTAGTTATTTCTAAGGCTTTGCCTTCAATGGCTTCTCCAGTCCAATCAACAATTGTATGGATCCTCTAACATCTTTGGATAAAACCCCTCTCATTTTAAATTCAGCTAGGAATCTTGACTCATATGCATCTTGAGCTGAATGTGTAATTGTGAAGAGATCACTCCAGTGCAAGAAGGGGACCCCCATCTCCCTCATTCTAGCAACCAGGCTCCTTCCACAAGTGGAGCCCATGGCTGCAGTCACCCTTCTAGGTGACCACACCGCACAGCTGACTTCCATTAAACTCACTGGTTAACCGGACCCTTGCATTTAAGAGGCAGAGGTTCACTGCTTGATCCAGAGGATTTTAGAAAAACAGACTCTATGTACTTTCTTATTACCTGTTCAACAGAAAACAGTCTAGGAGCTCCCTCCCCTCCTCAGACACAATATTTAATGCATGCAGAGTGATTCCTTTGAAGCCATTCCCTTGACAAGGAAAGAAACTAATGAGGATTAGGCATAAAACCTGCCACTGTTTCTTCTTCCCCACCAACTTGTTCCCACAAGTGACAAGCTCAAGGTCATCCACAGCCATTTTGAACCAGATGTGTCACTCAGCCCTCTCCATGGTGGACACATTTTGATGTGAAACAAGGGAGGACAGCATCTTTTGATTCTTCCCTTCCTAATCTTCCTGAGTGTCCCTTCCACTCCCAAGGGCTCTTGTGCACAGAGAAGCCTCTCAACACAGTCTTAAAACAAACAAGAATCTTCTGCTGCCACCCTAGAGGGAAAGACCAAATAAGAGAGGGAGAGGTCACGCTTAATGCCATAGCAGAGATGGGTCCCTTATTTAGACAAGAACATCCGTACATACCTGTGAAATAAGTCTTTTTTTTTAAAATATTTTTTAGTTGTTGATGGACCTTTATTTTATTTATTTACATGTGGTGCTGAGAATTGAACCCAGTGCCTCACACATGCTAGGCAACCACTCTTCCACTGAGCTGCAACCCCAGCCCGTGAAATAAGTCTTATTTAGACCAATGGCAGACCAGGGAAAGGCGCACGTAGAAGCAGGTTAAGTGTAATCCCTTAGGCTTACTACAGACTGACTCCTCGCCCTGCAAAATAGGATTGTAAATGCTTTTCTCAGAGTATTCCTAAAGTGTCTTGACTGTCCGAGTTGTAACAACTCTCCAGGTTCAGATTCTAGAAAGGCCAGGGGACAGGACAGAAGCTGCAGCTGGGTCTGACAGCAGAGATGACTCTCTGACCTCTTTTTTTTTTCAAATAACTTCGCTACTCAAGGGTAGTCCCTGGACCAGCAGCAGTAGCAGTGGCACCTGGATGCTTAAGCCCCAACCCAGCCCCACTGAGCCAGGACTGAGGTTTCACAGGATCCTCAGGGCTTGGTATGCAGAGTAAGTTTGAGAAATACCACCTGACACCATCAGCCAGATGTCTGAAAGTCGGTTGACCATAGGAAGACCTTGTTGCAGAGCCGCAGGCCAGTTAGCCCAGGTGGAAGGATGGACCTCAGGGACCCATCGTCGACACAGACGTGCAGGAGTATCATCACGGAACAGTGTTACCTACAGGTGCTTTTTATATACTCATCAGGATGAGGATCCTGTGGTTAGGGCTCAGAAGGCAATTGTTTTCCAAGAGTGACAGCCAAGAGAGTTGGCTGCCAGGGTTGAGCTCTCTGCCATCCTTTTTGACATGCTCCTGTGTTTGTTTAAATGGATGTAGGGCAGTTGCCTAGCATTCTCCAGGCCCCAGTTCTATCCCCAGCATTGCAGAGATGGAGAGGAAGTGAGAGAATGAGATGAGACTCCAGGGAATACTACTTAGCAATGAAAAGGAATGGACGATGGATACATGCAGCCCCCTTGGATGGATCTCAAGAGCATTAGGCTGAGTGGAAAAAAGCCAGTCCTGAAAGGTGACTTGCTGTATGGTTCCTTTTATGTCACATTCTTGAAACGGCAAACAGTGTTAGGGCTGCAGTGCCTGGAGGAAGGGGTGGGGCAAGGCAGATCTTTCTAGTGATGGAGTAGTGATGGTGGTGGTGTCCATGCAAGTCTGCGTGTGCTTTCAGAGGGCCCAACCCATGTTGCACTCATGTCGACTTCTTGGTTTGGATACTGTGCTAGACTCACATAAGATGCCACCCCCGGGGCACTGGGTGAGGTGCGCAGGACCCCTCTCTGTTACCTGCAGCCTCCTGTTAATCTATAATTATTTCAAAGTAAAAAGTGACCCCTGAGGCTGAGGCAGGAGGATCATTAGCTCAAAGTCAGCCTCAGCAACTTAGTGAGACCCTGAGCAACTTAGCGAGAACCTGTCTCAAAAAGATAATAAAGGGGCTGGGCGTGGTGGCACACGCTTGTAATCCCAGCACTTTGGGAGGCTGAGGCAGGAGGATTGCAAGTTCAAAGCCAGCCTCAGCAATGGCGAGGTGCTAAGCAACTCAGTGAGACCCTGTCTCTACATAAAACAGAAAATAGGGCTGAGGATGTGGCTCAGTGGTCAAGTACCCCTGAGTTCAATCCCCAGTACCGAAAAATAAAATATAAAATAAAAAAGGGCTGAGGATGTGGCTCAGTGGTTAAGTGTCCCTGGAACCAAAGGAAAAAAAACTCACTCCCCCCCCAAAAAAAACCCCAAACAACCAAAAGAGACAGTAGTGTGGCATGATCCAGTGAGATGCAATCTTCAGAGTAAAATGGCCTCAGAGGCCTCGTTCTAAGGTTTCTATGTGGTGTCTTGATGGAAGCCTGTTTTACTGAAGGCTGAGGTCCCTTTCTCTACATCTTCCTGGATGTGATCCAGAATGTTCTATCACATTACCTGGTGTTATCACAAGGTTCATATGTGAATGTAGTAAGGGGAGTAAGACATGTGCCAGTCAGATCATCAGCTTGAAAAGACCCTTATTTTAGAGCTGAGGAAACAGGTCCAGAATGGAGAAAAGGGCTGGTCAAGGTCACCCAGGCAGCAGGTGGCAGCAGCAGGACCAGGGGTTGGATCTATCATCCCAAGCAGCCTCCACTCTTGGCAGCTCTCAGAGGTTCGAGATGGCATTAAAATTCAGAACTCATCCAAAAGTCAACTCTGAAAAGCAGCAGCCAAAGAAGTAGCAACATCAGGGCATCTCTTTTAATTGCCTATTCACGCAGACAGATTGTCTTTTCAAATTCAGAGCTAATCTTAGAGATGTGTCCTTTCGGGGGCACTTGTTATCTGATGCCTCATCAGTAAGGGAAACTAAAGTGCACGGTGATTACTGAGCATGAGTTCTATTTTCTTTTCCTCTCAAGCAGGAAGTTCAAAATCGGCTGGGTTATTTTTAAAGAGAGTGAAAAAAATAGGATCACACCCGCTTCCTCAATGGTGCTGTCCGAAGGCACGTGCTGCTCTATTCAGGGCACTGGCCGAGCTGGAAGGAAGGGAGGTGACAGGAAGTTTCATCAGGGAGACTTTGGGTGGAGGGGAGGGCTCAGCGTGCACATGCTCACGTGGCAGCACAGGCTGCGACTGATGAGGGCAAGGTACAAACCAATGCCTGGGGACCCTGAACTAGCAGCAGATATTCACAGTCCCAGGATTTTCTGGAGTTGACATCTAGTAGGGTTTCTTCTGGGGAATCGTGACTGCCTTCTGTCTCTCCGCAGAGCTTGAGCCTCAAGCCCTGGGCTAAGAGCTGGTTCTGGTGTTTGGTCATTGGTGGGCCTTGGATCTTAGACCTGTACCACGGGAGCCTCATGTCATGTAAGTCCCAAGCATGATTCCTGAGCCCAAAGGGCATTTCCAAGAGTGAATCCCCACAACGCTAATATATAGGAAATACCATATTTACAAGAAAGTAAAACCAGTTGAACTTGGTTGGCTTCCATTGTTTTAAACATTTCTTGAGTATTGACTTTGGGTGAGACACTGGGAAGAATTACACAAGAGCCCAGTTTGGGGGAAATTTCTTCATTCTCCTGGAATACGTAGCAAAATCCCAGGGAATCGCAAATTGTCACAGGAAGTGCTCTTACAGAAGGTTCTAGAAACAAAAGGCAAAATCATTAATCTTCCTTTACGGTATGAATTAACATTTTTCTCCTTCCCTGTGCTCAGTCTTAGAAGCTTGGAAATACCTTTTCTCTGTTACCGACAGTGCAGGACTCATACAAAATGCCTCCTTTAACCCTCTCAATGCCCTATTCACTAGTTATGAGAGTTAAACCCGAGTTTTCAAGAAGAAAATGCAAACTAGGTGAGTAACTTGTCCAATGTCTGTCTCAAAGCTAGGCAGGGGCTGAAGAGCTGGGAACAGAGAGGTTTTCAGCTTTGTGTTAGAGCCCAGGGCTAGGCACTTGGACTTGGTCCCACATGGACTTACCTTGGTGTTGCATGGACTAATCTCCTTGAGTGGACCCTCAAGTGGAGGGACCCAGGAAAAGGGCTTCTGGCAGCCAGGTGGAAAGGGAGTTTGAGATGGTGGGAAGTGGATACTCCTGCCACCTTTATCTGTGACTCAAGGTGGCACATGCAAGGTGGGGGCGAGGGAGGTGAGCACTGAGTTCTGAAGACAGAGGCCCTATGACTAGTGAAATAGACTTCCTCAAGGAGCCTGGGGTTAGTAAGTACCATGGGATAAAAGGTCTGGATGAGAACCCCAACCCCCAGCAGGAGTAACATTTTTTGCCTGGGGCTTTGCAGGAAAAAGCAACATAACATCTAAAATCAGAACATCAAATCATAGAATCTCAGATCTGGGGATCTCTGGGGTCCTTTTCCTACTGCTCTCCTGTGGGGCTGACCCTCCTTCCCATTTCTGCAGGGGGCCTCTGTGGTGGGCGCTCATTCCCTGCTTTGTTGGAGAGGAGCTGTCCCTTTTTGAGTAGCATGGACGATGGATGCTCAGGTGCAGTGTATACAAGGGCTGGTACTTTGGGGTTTGGCACAGAGGCTGAGTTGAGCCTTGGAATTTATTTGGCCAGCTACACACACTCACTCTTTCCAGGGTCCTACTGCAGATGGTGGGATGGAGGGGGCTTGTGGCAGGCAGGCTCCCTGCCTCCCCACCTCCCAGATGCTAAGGAGCACTAGGACAGGCGCTGCTGAGGCCTGGATGACAAAGCCGCCTGTCAGATGGTAAAAGGCAAATGCCATGGCATGCACTTGATCTTCTGAAAACGAAGGGCCCAAACGCTTGCTCACCCCGAGGCTGTGCAGAGCGTGGTGCACTGTCAAAAATAAATCGACCTTCTGTTCTCCTGGCCTGACTCAGAGTTCTGGCCCCTGGCACTCGGTTGCTTTGGTTGCTTCTTAAAGAAAGAGATCCGGGCTGCTATGCAGGGGTGAGCAGTCATTCTGGGGGGTTGAGGTGAGGTCCGCTCTGCACCAGCCCTCATGGCTCAGTGTCTTGGGAGAGGGTGGCTTCTCCCTAGCTTCTGGCAGGCCTTTGTGGCCTAGCCAGGGGTAGGCATCTACACATGGGACTAGGTAAGACTCAGGTGTGGCCAGGAACCACAGCAGAACAGCTGGAGATAAGGTTTGACCTCAGGAGGGAGACACCTAACAATAAAGCCGCTTGTCCCTCCTGTACCCCAAGCTCCCAGCATCAGCTCATGCTGTCCTTGGTGGGGGGCATACCATGTTGAGGTGGCTTGTCTTTCTTTGTTCCTCAGTCCCCCAAAAGTGTCATCAAGGTACAGGAGGGACAGGCAGAACAAGTACCCCACAGTGGGCAATAGTACCACCACAGTAGCCCAGGTGGCTGCACCATAGCCCCTCTGCCTGATGGGAAGGAAACCCCAGGCCATCACCCAGAAGCATGGTGCAGACCCTGGGCCCTGGAGCCTGTCAGCCCCCTGCGCCCACCTGCCTTCCATCCAGTCTCTCCAGACCCTGCAATTTTCTGCACAGTCACATTTTCCAATCTTAAGTGAGGAACTTTGCAGGCTTCAACTGTTGGGTAAAAAGCTCACTCGTATCAGACAAACGACATGAGGCTTGGGAAAATCATTTCTTTTAATGACAGAGAAAGCACACCAAACTAACAGAAGCCTCGGTGGGAGTTGCCAAGGTACAGATCAATGCCTGGGGACCCTGAACTAGCAGCACACATTCACAGAGGTGTCAGCTAAGGTGGAGGGACGTCCCCACCGCATCTCTGAAGACAGAGGCAACAGGAGTGCGCACACGGTGTCTGTGACTTGGACTTCTCCTCAGGTAGCTGTTTCCTTCCTCCGAGGATGGAAGGGCTGGGGGAGGTCTGCAGATGACCCACGTGGGAGACAGGCCTTGTGTGTCTGTGTCACAGAGGAGCTAATGCTGTAGACAGAGGTGGCCTAAACCAGACTTGACACTGGTCCTCCGATCAAGGGCTCGGGGAGCGAACAGGACAGATGGACAGCGGCTCCCTTAGAATCTAGGCTCTGGTGCAACTTCCCAAAGGCATGCTAGGAAATAGGTTTATCGATAAAACTTTGCCATCTCAAAGGGTAAAAGTCTTCTCCTAGTTTTAACTGCAGGTATCTAGGGTTTAAATCAAAGAACGAGAAAAAAAGGCCGCAACTCAAAAATTGTTTGGAATATTGTGGCACTTTACCAATCTCTTTTGCTTATATATATATATCTATATATATAATATATGGCAGAGCAAACGAAACCCTGTCTATATAAACTTTCATTATAGATAACCCTATACTGTACACTCTCGGAATACAGAAAGTATCCATCCTATATGTTTCATCTTTAAAAATAATCTAACATAGTCATACTCTCTGGCTATAACAAACTATTAACATCTTCTGAGAATACAGAGAAAACTCTGGGATTAATAGTAAATTCTCTGACGTGCCCCCCCACCCCCATTCAGCATCATCTAAGAACACATTTCTGCAAAAGCATCTCAGAATCATTCATAATCAGGACAAGAAATGGATATGTTAGTTTCACCAAAGGGACTTTCAGCAAGAAGTGACGGAACACTTTGACCTTGCCAAAAAAGGAAGCACAAACATAACATTGGATAGGTTCGGGCCCATGCAAGTGCATGTCTTGTTATGTGGGGGTGTTCTATTCTTACCCCGAAAACCACAATTAGCATGCAGGTTGTTTTCAACTATTGGATTAGAGATAATTATTGGCAGTGCACCTCTTTTGTGTAACCATGAGCACTAAGGCAAGATGATTTCACCTTGTGTAGAGTATCAGCAATAATTTGTCAGATGCAGTGTGGACCTGCGGCTTACTGTTTCAAGAAAAAAAAGGAAGACGGTAATCTCAAAACACAGATCCCTAAACACAATTCAGTTGAAAATGAACTGTTAAGCTTTTAGAAATATATTTGAAACGACAAGACTGCCCTGTTTTTGTTATATTATGAACATTTTAAAAAGTTCCCGCCCCTAAAAATTAGCCAAATGATTTCCTCATTATGGGTAACAGCCTCACCGATTAGCTACCATGATTGACAGCTGCCCAGATGCAGCTCTCAAGGTCTTTAACACATAATACCAGGCTCTTCAGGATTGATACCATTAGGTCCTTCAACTGCCAGTCAGAACCCAAAAGGCTTTTAGGGCTCAATCTATTCATTTGACAGTGGTCTCTAGTGATGAGTGTTCCACAGTCCCCAGGATTCTTTCGGTTGGAGTTGGCTGGGCACCCCCATGTTGACCTTCAAGCTCTGGACCCCGCCCCGGTTTAATCAGCACACCAGCGAATGTCTCTGGGTTTCAACAGGAGCCAAGTTTGCTTATTCAAGAGAAGCTGGCAGTTGGGGCAGCTCCTTGGCTCAGCCAAAAACAGACGCCAGGTGGAATTGGTACGTGTTTGTGGGAAGCCAGTGACATAAGAGAACTGGCAAGTTCCCGGGAAGCACTTGCTCTGCTGGAGGTTTCATACAATGGAACCTTTGGAAGATGACAAGTGGATGGACTGAATCCTGATGGCCAACGTCCTCTGTAAGTCCTGGAGCACATCCTGGCCCGTCCCTTCACCATTTTTATCATATAGGAGCTGCTTGAATGCTTCATTTTCGATGAGGACCATCATGTTTTTGAGAAAGTAGCCTTCACAGTATGCAGAGAGCTCTGTGACTCCAAGGAACTGCGGGGAGCAGAGAGAAGCAGGCTGGTTATGCTTCAGAGATGCCCTTGCCTGACTGCAGAAACAGTCATGGCGGACACAGGGCTGCAGAGGTGGGCCCAACTCTCGACCCTTTGCTAGTTCTTTGGGCGTGACTCTGGAGCTCCTCCCTCAAGGGAGGACTGGACTCTATTCCTCCACCCTGTGGCCTGGTGCAAATCAATCAGCACTCTGGCCTCAGTTCTCTGAGCTACAGAATGAAGGGGTGCATCAGAGAGGCACCACGTTCTCCCATGCCATAGGACATGGACACACAAGGTAATTCTGTGGTCTCTGAGAGGCCACCAAGGCTGGATGAAGTTATCATGAGTAGCTTCTTATCACACACATGTTCTTATCGATGGGCAGAGTTCTGGGGTGGGGGGAGATCTCTGGAAGGCTTTCATCATTTCAACATGAACCCTGTTCTTGGAATCACAGAGGACCAGCCTCACGTGCTAGGTGGGGAAAATCTGAGGCTCAGAGTTGCCTGTCTGATTCAGTAGTCACAGAGAGCTCCTCGCCCCTTAGTACACCTGGCACTTGCTTTTCGGTTAGGGTCACTCAGCACCAGTTAGTATAAATAAAGAATAATAAGCACAATAGACACATTTCTAATACTCGTTGATCTTTATTGAGTGGTGACTATGCTAGCCACTTGCCGTTCTCCACACAATGGACTCCTGACCCAAGTAGGACTGGACCTCTCATCTCCTAGACCAGATGCTGGCAAACCACAGGCCTGTGGGCCAAATGCGGCCTACCACTTGTTTTTGTTACAAGGACACAGCTGCACCATGTGTTTACATATTATATATGGCTGCTTTTGCCCTGTAAAGGTGGCAGTAAGTGAAAAGCAGCCATGTGGTCTGGAAAGTTGAAAAATTATCTGGCCCATTACAGAACATGTTTGCTGATCCTTGTTCCAGATGATAAATTTTTCACGGTCTGACTATATTATGATGACTACAATTCCTAATGAGTAATGGGTGGTCAATAGATACAAATGAATGAATCCTCTGGTTTCCAAACCTATGTCTTTGCATCATGGTGCACTTGAGCTTACTCCTTAGCTGAGACTCAGTGTGATGAGCCAGCTTATCCTTTTTTTCCCAAGTGGAGAGATACCCTGAAAGGGCCATCAGAAGCTCCTGGGCCTCTTTGTCAAGACTGAATAGTTCAGGATAGCCTTGTTAGGGAAATAAAGATGGGATGGGATTCTCACCTGTCTAAAATTCTGCAGCTATATCAGAAGGTTAGATGAGGTATAGGGGCATAACTGCCAAGGTTCTTGTGGACATCTGGAACATGGTTGTTAGCACCTAAATGCCTGCATTTCCTAGGTTTCCAACCAAATGCTGGTTTCTTGCTTCTCTCTCTCTCTCTCTGTGTGTGTGTGTGTGTGTGTGTGTGTGTGTGTGTACGTTCCTAGTGATTGGACCCAGGGCCTTACACAGGCTAGGCAAGCACTCTACCACTGAGCCACACTCCAGCCCTTTTTATTTTTTCTCTTGAGACAGGTCTTGCTAAGTTACTGAGGCTGGTCTCGAGCTTGCAATCCTCCTGTCTCAACCTCCTGAGTTGCTGGGATTACAGGTGTGGGTCACCACCCTTGGCTGTTTTTCCACATTTTTTTTTTTACTAAACTAGCCTCATATTGTAGCATTGCATGGCATGGTATCATCATGGGGCTGTGACATCCATCTCACAGGGAAGCAGGGCACAGAAAGGGCAGGAGGTGGCTGGCTCTGTCCTGTTCCTCATGCACACATCACAAAGGGCAGATATTTATGCTGGAAATACTCTAGGATGTGACCTGGAAGGTGGAGGTGGAGGCTGGTGTCTGTAAAAGTCAAAGCCTTGGCTGCAGAGACACATTCTAACAGAGAACTTTGCTCTGCCATAGATATTCCAAGCCTGTATCCCAGCTGGGCTCGCATAGCATGGGGCCTCATATTAAATAATGAATCATAAGGAAGAGCTGCCTGCTAAGGAGTCTGCATGTGTTAAAATGAGACTTGCTGCCAAGGAGATGGCTGTGGAAAAGCCACTTGTGGATGTCAGATTTGGGGCAATTTGAATGACCATGGCTAAAGGAGGAGGGCTTAGAAGAATAAAGTGAATCAGACTCTTTCTGGGCAGACAGAGGATCCTTTTGGATGCTCTTCTACAAAGTAGTTTAAGATAGAAAAAAAACATTGCACATGTCCTGAGAAACTGGAATTTGGTATTACCATTAACCAGAACATTCAGAGTATGTTTGTGTGTCCCTGTGTATGAAGAAGCTTTACTTTCTCATTACCGATAAGCTGATCCAAAAATCTTATTTTGAGTATGGAGGATTGTTGGAACTATCTCAAACATTGATTAGGCCAGATAGTAAACAAAAGATTGAGAATCTGAGTTTTCAAATGAAACTAATCCAGGTTCAAATCTCAATACTCCATTTGTGTATGTACCCCCAAAGGATTGAAAGCAGGGACTCGAACAGATACTTGCACCTCTATGTTTATGGTGGTGGTATTCACAGCAGCCAAAAGGTAGATGCAATCCATGTGTTTACTGAGAGATGAGCAGATTAAATACCCCCCCGCCACATGTACGGAATGGAATATGACTCAGCCTTAAAAAGGAAGGGTATTCTGACACCTCGTACAACAAGGATGATGTTATGCTGGGTGGAATAAACTAGTTACAAAAGGATGCATATTATATATTTCCACTTATATGAGGTCCCTGGAGAGGTCAAATTCATAGAGACTGGAAGTAGCATGGTGGTTACTAGGGGGTGGGGCAGGGGAAGGTGGCCAGCTTACCTTGGCGTGGTTGTAAATATCCACACAGTTGTCGGTATTGATGCTTTTTGCACAAATAATCTCACAGTGTCGCTGCAAAGCCTCCAGCTGGAAAAACTTAGCGGCAGACAGAAGCTAAAACCCATGAGAAGGTGTTAGAGGCGAGGATGGGTGGGAGGAAAGAGAGTAACAAGAAAATACATAGCTGCAAGAAAAAGCACCTGCCACAGGAGTGTCAGGGAGGGGACGGGAAATAAAGCTGTCCCTATATTACTTTAAGATAGAAAGATGATACCAGAGGAACAAGGCATGGTAACCAAACTCTTCATGGGGTGTATGGGGGGACAGTGAGCCCCATGCACACCTGGTATAGTGGGAAGTCAACCCCGAATGCCTAAGAGATGTCCAGAAATAAGGGTGAGCGGAATTATTTAGCAATGGACATCAATGTGGGAGGGTGGGGCGGGGGCTGCACTTTCAATACAAGTCCTCTTGCATGGTCTGCATGATTGAAATGCACTCGCATTTGTCTCCATAAAATCCCTAATGGATCAGGCTCAGCGATCATCCTGGTTGGGAAACACAGCCCCATGTTGGAAAGGTGGTGCACCCCAGCTCCATGGGGACAGATGCTCCTGGGCTTGGGACCCTTCTGGATCCCGCTCTGTGGATCTCTTCACCTGGATGTTAATCTATGTCCTTTATCATATCATTTATAGTAAATGTAAAAAAAAAAAGCATTTATTATTTTGATTGTAAAGTAATTAATAACAAAAAGGTTTATAAAAGAGCCTGTGTCCTCAGCCTGTCGCCTGGTCCTGGGGTGGGTGAGAAGTATCAGAAGAGGGGTCCAGAGAAATGAGAGACACTGTGTCTGGGAGGAGGGTAGGAAGGTGGTGAAGAAAGAGCAGGAAGAAAAGACAAATGGGCCATGCAGGGACAACACAGTCCTACAGCACATACATGGCAACTGTGCTCAGCAACTGATAAACAAATGCTTTTAGAATCCTCTTGATATTCCAATGGGGTAGATACTGTATCACCATTTTACAGGCAAGGAAACCAAGGCTCAGAGAGGTCAAATAACCTATCCAACGTCACACAGCTCAGAAGAGGCAGTGTCTGAATGCAGTCTCAATCTGGCCCTTGTGTCCGTATCTGACCTAATGTGTGGGTTTCCTCCTGAACAGGGATCGTGCTGACACCTTTAACCAGCCAGGGGCAGGATTTCAGCCAGCTGAGAAGGAGGTCTGGCTCCTTTGTTAAGGATCATTGTAGTGATTTTTTGGCTTCTGAAAACTCCCAGCTTTGATTAGGAAAATTGATTTGGGTTCCACTTCTGGAAAGGAGCAGGGGGAGCTCTCAGCCTTGGACAGAAGGGAGCAGGAACAAGGCCCCTGGATGAGGGCAGCTGGCAGGGATTAGTGCTCTGCTCTTGGCTTCTTCTGCCTCTTGGGAGAGGGACAGCCTGCGATTAAGGAATGTTTACAGCGGATGTGATTCTTTTACAAATGACAAGGGAGAAGAAATCATCCAGGATGTTTCCTGATGATGCTGTTGGAGCCCATCAGCTGTGCTGGAGCTGGTGCTAGCCCCTAACTTCTTGGTGAAATTTAACATTGGGGTTCACTGAGGGCTACTGGAAGGGCTGCCAGGAGAAGCCCATCCTAGGGGACTAGCAATCCAAAGCCTTCACACAGTGTAGTTCTGGGATGCTGCTGAGGTGGCCCATCACTGAGTTTATGGAGCTACCACTCACTCCAGGGATGCCCTGGCAGGTCAAAGGCATGGGGGCTCCTTACCTCCATAATCTCGTTGTTTTTAATGAGAAGTGACTCTGGGCCTCCATAGTAGAGGTACTGCATGACCAGCTGGAAGGGAGAGAGGACACGGTGAGCCAGCGTCAGTCACACAGCACATCTGAAAGCTGTCTAGGCACGTCCGCTCCGGCATGTCCACCCCACTGCCCCACAGGGGAAGTCCCACCTGGAAAGTGTCTTCCTGACAGGTACACTGAAATCTGTGGCTCCCAGCCCCTGGTTCCACATCCACTGCCAGGGCCCAGCGAAGCCTAAACTTGGCTCCCCCACTGGCCTTGCCCATCTGTGGATGGCAACCATGGGGTGCCCTCCTTCCTCCTACCCTAGCAGGCCATGTGGGTGGCATGGCTTCAAGAACCTGAAACCAGCAGGACACTACCCTGCGAACATGGCCAGCTTTGACTCGAAACCTCCTGCTGAGGTCCAGGGAACCAGGTGGCTTGAAGCCACTTGGGGTCCAGGGTTTCAATGGTCACTGATGGTGCTGTGACTGGTCCAAGCCAGGTTGCCTTCCGTCATAGGACTCACCACACTCAAATGATGTGCAGAAGTGCAGTTTTGCAAGTGGGTGTCCCTTGAATGGAATGAGGCTCACAGAAGGGTCTGAATTTGCCATCGAAGTCCCCGTGGCAGCGAGGACTCCTGACCTATGCTCCTCCATTCCCTCTCCACCCGCCTGCTTGACAAACGGGCTTCACCCGCTGGCTCTAAGGAGGCTGTGTTCCCAAAATCTGCAGACTGGCTACATCATGTTCAGGTACTTGTAAGATGAGGGGCTGATTAGGGCTGTGCTCTGTGGTCCCTCAGGCTCTGGGAGTCTGTGAGCAACAGAGGACAGTGGTTGAGAGCAAGGACCCTGCCTCAGTGTCTGGTCTGGCGCTGCTGCTTAGAAACAGGGGATCTGAATGAAGCTGGACTCTGGTGTCTCAGTTTCATCATCTGTAAAGTGGGGATGGTAGTACGTACCTCACGGGGTCATGAGGAACAAGTTCCCACCTGGGTCAGGAATAGCAGGGCAACCATATAAAGAATACAGTGCAGTGGTTTTCTGCCTATTCACCAGGGTGTGCGACCATCACGATAAAATTTCAGAACATTCTCAGCCGGGCACAGTGGCACACGCCTGTAATCCCAGCACTTAGGGAGACTGAGTCAGGAGAATCTCCAGTTCAAAGCCAGCCTCAGCAATGGCGAGGCGCTAAGCAACTCAGTGAGACCCTGTCTCTACATAAAACACAAAATAGGGCTGGGAAGTGGCTCAGTGGTCGAGTGGCCCTGAGTTCAATCCCTGGTACCAAAAAAAAAAAATTTTATTTTCAGAACATTCTCTACAACCCCCAGAAGAAATTCTACCAATGAGCAGTCACGGACACCTGCCCCACCTGGCAGCTCGGATACCCATCGTGGAATTACCTCTTCTGGATGTTTTACATAAATGTCTAGAAAAAAAGCCACTGGAATGTGCTCTTTGGTGTCTGGTTTCTTTGGCTCTGCAAGTTTTTGAGGGTCACCCTGTCGTCACAGGTATCAATCACGCATGCTTTTCTTATTGCTGACCAATGTCCCACTGTATGGATGGATATGCCATGTGGGGTGTATGCAATTATCTGCTGATGGACGTTTGGATTCTCTCCACTTTTTGGCTGTTAGGAATATGGCTGCTGTGAATTTCCATGGATAGGTGTCTTTCCTCAGATCCCATCTGCTGCTCTGTCTTTCCTTCCTCCCACTCCTGATGCCTTTTATGTTCCAAACATTCCCCACCTCCTCACCTCTCCAGCCCCATGCTTTGGCCATGCTGACCCCTCTGCTACCATGGAATTCAGCCCCTTCCTATGGGACCCAGCTCAGAGGCCGCTGCATTGAGAAGCTCCCCATCTGCCTCTGCAGTTCCTCATGCCACCTTCGGCTGGGGAGTATCTCACCCATGATTGCGGTGTTCCTTCTCACTAGAAACTGTGGGCACAAGCTGGGCGCGGTGGCGCAAGCCTGTAATCCCAGCACTTTGGGAGGCTGACACTTTGGGAGAATCGCGAGTTCAAAGCCAGCCTCAGCAACGACGAGGCGCTAAGCAACTCAGTGAGACCCTGTCTCTACATAAAACACAAAATAGGGCTGGGGATGTGGCTCAGTGGTCGAGTGCTCCTGAGTTCAATCCTGGGTACCAAAAAAAAAAGAAAAGAAAATGTGGGCACAGATGTATCCCAATGCCCACGGAGCACCTGGCGCACAGCTAACACCACGTGCCACGAAACACTTCAAACATAAACACAGAACCTCCCCTGCCTCTTTTGTGTTGAGGTCTCCCACATACTGACACTGCGTATTTTACCTCCCCTTCTCCCACCCTGATGGGTCACAAGCATTCAAAAGACCAAGTCAGCGAATGCTGGGATCTTGGCCTTATTAAAATCAATTTTTCATTCACTGAGCACCTCTCTTTTATAAAGGTCCAAACAATAATAATAAGCAGCACCATAATAATATCCGACCCCAACACTCCATTGTAAATGGAGGTTGTCTCCATTTACAAAGCACTTTTGTATTCTCTTATCTCATTTAGTCAAGGTTGAGCCATGGACTTGAAATGCTGCTCCTTAGCAGTTGGAGATCCCGGGGCTAATGGAATTTAAATTGGGCTGTCCCAGACCACTGCCAGCCAGCCGCTGCCAGCACAAACCTTTCTGCACCCTTATTAGGCCGCAGGGCTTGTTTATGGAGTTGTTTTTCTTGGCAGCAGCCAACCTGCAGGAAGCAAGGACCAGAATGGCATTTGCAGCCTCGCAGAGGCCCAGGCTTCTAGGTGCAGCCTCAGCTGCCAGGATCTTGCCTGCCCATGATGTTAAACAGTCTTGGGGGAGGAGACCCAAAGCCAGCTCATTTGCTAAAATTCTACCAGCCTGGAATGAAGCGCACAGGCCCCGGAAGGCCTTCTCCCGTTCAGACTTCCTTGGCCTATTTCAAGCCACAAATGAGGCTTTTCTTCTTTTATGGGGAAGGGGCCTGCACATGGATGAGTCCCCAGAACTTGTTAAGTTGTCCTTTCCCATTACAGTAACTTGAGGCTAATCTAGCCAGGAAACCATCCCCAGTGAAAGCAATTCCAGGCCTGGGGACTCTGCTTGGCTGTCCTACACAGGCCTCTCACTCAGTGGATCCGCTCGAGGAATATTTATTAGGTGCCTACTATGAGCTAAGTTCTTATTCCAGGAAACTCCCTAATTAGTCCCAGACTTAGTGGTAGCAATGCCCCTTTCACAAGCACTCGGGAGAGCTGGGGAAGTGCGCATTTTTCTGCCTCCAGCTCAAGCTCCAAACTCTAATGGGCTAGAAGATTCTTCTGCAGAGATGGGTAGCTTTAAGGAGGGCCTGGCCCTCACCGAAGGGAGGAAGTGAAGAAAACCACACAAAGGGCCAAGAGCAGCGGTGAGAATTCTGAGGCCACTCGTAAAAGCTACCGCACGGAGCAGTGGTTCTCAGAGCAGGCTCCAGGGTCAGCAGCATCAGCATCACCCAGGGTTCTTGTTAGAAATGTGAATTCTTATGTCTACAGAATCAGCTCTGGGCGGGGCCCAGGAACATGCAGTTAACACAACTTCTGTGTTTTCATAAGTCTCCTACCTGTTCCCAGGTAGGACACCTGCTAATGTACAAAAACACAGTGTACCTCAGAGTACTGGCTCTCCTCCTGGGCTACCATGGGGAGGTGGGTGGGGGGACATTTCAACATCCAGATGCTGGGCCCCACCCTGAGGTTCTGACTTAACAGGTCTGAAGAACGGCCAGGAAACAGAAAGCCTACATTCTGGGAGCAAATTTTTGCCACATGCACATCAGATGGAGCACTGATCTCCAGGATATATAAAGAACTCAAAAACTTAACACCAAAAAACCAAACAACCCAATCAATAAATGGGCCAAGGAGCTGAACAGAAACTTATTAGAAGAAGATATACAAGCAACAAATATATGAAAAAATGTTCAACACTTCTAGCCATTAGAGAAATGCAAATCAAAACTGCTCTAAGATTTCATCTCATGCAAGTCAGAATGGTAGTTATCAAGAATACAAACAAGAACAAGTGTTGGCGAGGATGTGGAGGAAAAGGCACACTCATACATGGCTGGTGGGACTGCAAATTTGTGCAACCAATCTGGAAAGCAGTATGGAGATTCCTTAGAAAACTGAATAGAACCACCATTTGACTCAGCCATCCCACTCCTAGGTCTACACCCAAAGGACTTAAAATCAGCATACTACAGTGACACAGCCACTTCAATGTTTATAACAGCTCAATTCACAATAGCTAAACTGTGGAACCAACCTAGATGCCCTTCAATAGATGAATGGATAAAGAAACTGTGGTATACATACACAATGGAATAGTGCTCAATAGTAAAAGAGAATAAAATTATGGCATTTGCAGGAAAATGAAAGGAGTTGGAGAACATCATGCTAAGCAACTAAGCCAATCCCAAAAAACCAAAGGCCAGCTGTTCTCTCTGATAAGTGGATGCTGATCCATAATGGGGGAGGGGGCATGGGAAGAATGGAGAAGATTTGGTCAAAGGGGAGGGGACATGGGGGCAGGAAAGATGGTGGAATGAGATGGATAACAATGCCCTAGGTACATGTATGACTGCACATATGGTATGATTCTATATTGTGTGCAATCAGAGAAATGGGAAGTTGTGCTCTATTTGTGTACAATGAATCAAAATGCATTCTGCTATCACGTATATCTAATTAGAATAAATAAATTTTAAAAAATCAAAAGAATGGCCAGGACCTTCCCTGGGGATTTCAGAGCTCCCCAGGAAGTTCTGCTGTGCCAGCTGAGGATGAGAATCATGAACTTCAAGCCTCACACCTTGTTAATGCTCAGGAAAGGGAAACTGTTCTTTTAATCATGATTTCTATTTAGAAAAGGTACTCCAGAAAAAAGTTCCTAAGCTTTGCTACTGGACAGACTGGGTTTAAATCCTGGCTCTGTCTGTTATTATTAGGAATGAGACTTTGGGCACATTCTTGAAGTTCTCTGGGTCTCAATTTCTTCATCTATAAATATGAAAGTAAAAAGCCCAAGAACCCCATGTGGTCAGAGGCCAGGGCCTCACAGAACTCCTCAAGGATGTCTTCACTGCCTCTCGCCCCTGACCCTAAAGCAAAGCAATGTTCTTCTGGCAGCTTCCGGATCTACCAGTTGTCATTCAGAACAGGACTGTCGCTACTCTGCTCTCAGTAGCCAGTGTTGGTGAGGGACTAGGGAAGAGAAAATGGGCATGTGGATGCCTGGAGTGTGCCCACTCCCAGTCCACTTGAAGGCTCTGGTGTCCTCTCTGATCCCTTAACCTCCTCCACTTTAGTGGGAGACATCTCCTGGGTCTTGGGTATAACAGGGAGGTGACAATACCAGTTGCAGCTTAGAAAATAACGCACTTGAAGATTGCCACAATCTTCACAATTGTGAAGCAATTGCACAATTGCCGATTGTGCAAATTGAATGTTTTCTCACATTGTCTTATTTGACCTCTGCAAGAGATTCGAATCTCTTCTAGAACCCATGACACAGAGGTGATAATGACTAGTATGTTAAGCGGCTTGGGAGGCTGAGACAGAAGGACTGCAAATTCGAGGCCAGCCTTAGCAATTTAGTGAAGTCCTCAAAAACTTAGTGAGACCTTGTCTCAAAAAAAAAAAAAAAAAAAAAGGCTGGGGATGTAGTTCAGTGGTAAAGCACCCCTGGGTTAAATCCACAGTTTTTTGTTTTTTTTTTAAAACAGGTTTAGAGGACTGTCTTGTTCTTTGTTATTTAGGAAGAATTCTTTATTTTGAAGTTTTAATCATGACAAAAGACTGCATCTGTAATGGTGGGAATTCAGGCACCTTAGCAAGCTTTGGGGCTAGTGTGAGGGCATGGTGCCTTCTTGGTGGCCCTCTCAGCATCAGGATCTGGGGCTCAATGGTGGAGGGAAGAGTCACCATCTGGCTTGCCCTCTCCCCACACTATGAGGTCTCAATGGATCTTTTTAGACTTCCATACACCATAATACCCAGCTGAACAGACTGTGGTCACTTTTCCTCAAACACACCCCACGGCTTTCCACTTTGTGCCTCGGTTTATGCCGTTCCCCTCTTTGGAATACTCCACTCTCTCCCATTAGCCAGATGAGGAAACTGAGGCTCAGAAAGATTGGATGATCAGTTCAAGCTCACACAAGGGGCACTGATTTTAACTTTTTTTTTTTTTTTTGGTACTGGGGATTGAACCCAGGGATGCTTTACCTCTGAGCTACATCAAAATATTTTTTTATTTTGAGACAGGGTCTCGCTAATTTGCTCAGGCTGGCCTTGAACTCACAATTCTCTTGCCCTAGCCTCCTGAGTAGCTGGAATTATAGGTGTATGCCACCGCGGCAGGGACACTAGTTTTAAACAGGGGCCTCCTGGAGTGTGGCCCTGTCATTCAAAACCCAGAACAGTACCCTCCCCACATGACCTTGGCCACGGTCAGCTCTGCCTCCTGCTTTCTGAACGTTCACCGGCCCTTCTAGAACAAGTCTTCCGTGGTGGCCTGAGTGTTCTTCCCTGTGGACTCTTTCCAGAGTCATCCTTCTGAATTGAGCTGGAGGAACCAGGTGCCTATTAGAAATTCTGCAAACCCATCCCCAAGCCATCCTTGTGGGAAGACAGTGCAGGGACCACTGTCTCCCTGCAGGCCTGGCCTGTGTAGCAGTAAGGAACCTGCCAGCCTTCAGGCACCCTGATGGGACTCAGAGCTCTGGACAAACAGCTTTGAAGGAGCTGGGGCATGGATTCCTACTGGTTGCAAGACTACTGCAAGGGAGGGCTTATGAACCAGGCGCAAAGAAGGAGGAGGAGAGAAGCAAGCTGTTGTGCCCCTCAAAGCCACGTCACCTCAGCCCACTGTCCATGGCATTAACTTTTCCTGCTTGTGCTAAATTCAGACTAAGGTTCAAATGACCCTGGGTTCCCTAAAAGCCCACGGGTTCCCGATCATGCTGGGCTCAGCCATGGTGTGGGGACGTCATGTATATGGTTCTGCCTGGAATGCTCTAACCTCCTTTCTTGAGCACTAAACCTTCCTGAGCTCCCCAGCTTTCCCTTGGCCTTCTATCCTTCAGCTCCCAGGACCTCATGTGAGAGGCCTCCCCAGTTATCCTGCCTGAGCTGCCACGGCATGCTGGCTCACCCCCACCTCTCATGCACCCCCTAGTATGTAGTAATCAACGAATTGCTCAGAGCCACCCTCTCTAGATAGTGGGTCTCTGGGAGAGGGTGTCCCTTAGCTCTGTGTCCCCAGCCTCCAGCTTAGTGTGAGAGGCAGGTGCCCGCTGGCTGCTGAAGGCCTGCATGGGCCGGGAGGGCCAGCGTGGGCCTGGAGTGCCGGAGACTGCAGCTCTCTGCAGGAGCTTCTCCAATGGTGAATCTCCAGGTGAGAACAGGAGGCGACTGCCTGTGCCCTCCACCAGCAGCAGAGTTCTAGGCCACAGGGGGGCTCACCTGGAAGATGGGGTACTTCACGTAACCGATCTCTATGCAGGGGCTGTCGTTGGCCGGCTTGCTGGAAAGGAGCGCCTTGAACCTGAGCAAGACATAAAGGGAGATCAAAAGACACATGCACACCCCTGGCTTGCAAAACCCAGCTCTCCTCAGGACAGAAGTCCTTCATACCCCGACTCTGAAATACATCAAGGATCGTGCCGGAGATTTTAAAATTAAACCCTTCCTGTCTTCTATCAGCATTGAATTGGGGAAGTTAAAACTCTAAAGCTGAGAAGTGTGAACTATTCCATCCTTTCTCCATCTGGTGATTGGAAATGAATGGATGCCTTTTAAAAACCCCATCTCCCTTTCAGGGCCCGTGACAGGCCCTTCCTCCAGGGAGTTTATCCTGAGTGTGGCCATGGTTCCCCTCTCATGGGGGGCCCGGGAGCTGTCCAGCTCCCCTCCCCACATCAGCTTTGCCCCCTGTCCTGTCTCTCCGGTGCCTGTCCGTAGGAACCTGAAGTATGGCAGACATTTAATTCATACTTGCTGACTCTGTCAGGGTCTCCCTACAGGGGACCCTCTGTCTTGGGCTTTCCTGAGCCGTAGACTCCTGGAGGGTGGAGACCCTATCAGTGGAACACCACATTCAGCACATTTAGGAATGACCTGTCTTTCTCTCTTTAAACTTCTCATTTTGAAATACTGATAGATTTATAGAAGAGTCACAGAGAGAGTGCAGAGGGCCTGTTTACTTCCCTGGCGTTCTCCAGTGCCAGCCTCTTACATGGCTGTTGTGCCTTCGTCAAAACCAAGAAACTGACTTCAGTTCCCTGTGGGGCCAGCCTGTGTGGCGTCATGAACAAGGGCTGTGCGAGGGAGTGAGTGCCTTTTCTTGTCTGCAAAGTGGACACTGGAGTCTGTGTTGGGTTTGGGGGGCACTGGAGATGCCAGGGTGCTTTGGGGGACCCAGGGAGTGCTATTCACAAAGTCCCTGGAAGGGGCTTCTGGTGTTGGGTTCTTCGTGTCCTCACCCAACTCAGGCACGCTCTGCTTGTCCCCAGCAGCCTGTCTCCTCCTCACATCAGCATCACCTGCTTCCCAGCTTCGCTGCTCCCTGATCAGGTGCTAGGAATGTGATTCTAAAGTGTCAACCCAACTCAATTCGAATCAGTAGAAAGGGCAGTACAGTGGAGCTAGTAGGGTGAGCAATTTCTTCTTTTTATTACTACATACTATCCTCTGTTAACTCCATGGTTAGGGAAAAGGAAGATTAGAACCTTTGTATTTTGGTGGCTTATACTAAAGTCTGTGCCCTGACACTTGGAGAATGGGTCTCCCGAGGTTGCCACGTAAGGGGCCTCAGGTTGTCCACTGCACAAGGGCATCTGGCTGAGGGAGCCAAAATCCAATCCATGCTCTGCATACACAGTTCTGCCCTTGGTTGCCTCATTCTGGGTTGCACAAAGGGGTATCCTGTACTCTGGAATTCTTGATATTGAGAAGATACTCTGTCAGTTTAGCAGACACCACTGATATTGAACTTCAAAAAAAACAGTCATAGCAATAGTCACAGTCCTAACTGAGCTTCGTGCAAAACTGATGATACATACCTTGGTGAGGCTGTGAACAGCAGCACTTTGTGAGCATAAAATGGTCTTCCTTCTACCAGAAAGGTAACATCAGACATTTCTTTATTGTTAAGAAAATGAGGATCTAGAATAAGGAAGGAGGAAAGGCTTTAGTGGGAAGGAAGGTGAAGATTCTCCCTGTAGAAAGCACAAATTAGCGCTGAAAGGAGACCATGGCGATGAGTTATTCACAGTGACCAAAGGAGACAGCATCCATCAGGAACGCTTGAGTCACCGAGATTCAATGTGTCACGTGAAATGCTTATTTGCAGTTAAAAATTAGTACTTCGTCATAGAAGACCCACTCATGGTCAGAGTTCAGGAGACTTTCAGATGTGCAAGGTAAACACCTGCTCATCTCTGAGAGTGCCATTCTCACCTTTGTTCCTCCTTCTTGGGGCTTAGTGCCCCCCACCCCCCAACTGAGCTGCCCCTCACCACCATGTGATTGAGAATCAGTCCTTCTCTCCCAGGACCTGTGAGAAATTAGCCGGTCCCTGGCCCTCATCTTTTATAATAACAAAGATGATGTAACTTATAGGCACTCCTGGGTCTCAGCTCATGGGACGCCAGGCCTGTGCAAACTGGCAGAGCCTACATCATTCCCACATGCAGTTGAGCTACGGAGCACACAGAGGGTACCGGGACTTGTTCAAGCCAGGTGGAGGAGTCAGGTTTGGAACTCAGGCACTCTGAGCCGACGGCCTGCCTCACCAAACACAAGGGTCCTCCAGTTCATCTGTCACTGAGCCACGCAGACCTGAGTCCCCTGCAGGTGCCAGTCTGTCCTTGGTCCAGCGCTCTGTCTCACTGGGGATCTGTAATTCCCTTGCCCCCCAGTCCCTTAGTCAGTCCCCACGCAGGCAAGAATAAGATGACTCTAACCTCTGAGGGGGTTGCAGTAGGTCACCCCCCAATAGCTGACTGAACTGCAGCACCCCAAGGCCGACCTTGAAGATTCCTCTTTGAGGTGGCTGTGCCCAGTTCTCTAGTCTGAAGAGCCACCACATCCCCCACTCACCTAAGAAGTGATTTCTCCCTGCAACATGTGGCTCTGGTCCCTGTGAATGGCACCAGCAGTCGCCTAAACCAGGGACCCAGAAGCAACAGGGCAGCTTCCTCTCACAGGGCCACCCACAACCATCCATCCCAAACAGCTGCCGTGCTCCCCCTAAGCATTTCTCCAATCCCTTGTCTCCCTCCATCCCCGCCAAGCCATGTCCATCTCTCCCCGACGCTCCCAATATCTCTCTCCAACCCTCCCAACCTGGCTCCCATCAAGCCTCACCTGACTCCCTGCCCTTCTCCCACTGACCCAGTGACCCTGCTGTGCTCCCACAGCCTCTGCTTTGCCTAGTAGGGGCCTCCCGGCAGGAAAGCACATCCCCCTCTGTCCCTGTTCTACTTTCTTCAGTGTCCAGCTCATGGGGTAAGTAAGAGAGTGCCCCTGAAGCCGAATCTCGGCCGCATGACCTTGGCCCGGTGTTTATCCACTCTGTGCCTCAGTCTCCCCTTCTGTAAAGTGGGGATGGTAATGCTCATTACGGGCCCAGATCACGGAATAGGAGCGAGGACGAGACGATTAACCCACATGAAGCACGTGGCGAGATGGCTGACGTGCGTGGGCTCCACAGACCTGGCTGCTGTTGTAGATGCTTACTTAGTATTTTCCGAACGACTGAAAGATGGCCAGGACCCTATTTTGGAATCTTCTAGGAGTGTGTTGAGGACATCAGGCCCCTTCCCAGCCAGAGCCCTGCTTGTCATTGATGCGCCTTACCCAAGGCTTAAAGGGCTGTCCTGAAAAGAAGCCAGCTGCCTACTTGGGCTGGTTTAGGCTATCCCAAACAGCGGAGGACGGGGACTAACCTCCTGTATTCCTGACCCCTCGGCAGTTGGGTTCACCCTGGCTGATGTGCTGGGGGCCCTCTTAGTGTCACTGTGCCCAGGCTCGGCTGCAACCTGGACCAGAATATGCCTTCCTGGCCGATTCTGTTTACTCAAAGATGGAGCACCCCCCAGGCCCCCGTGCTGCCCCAGCTGGAAGTCCCTTGGGGTGCCCACTCGTTTGTCTCCATCAGAACATGGCTACATCACCTCTTCCCAGGCGGGATAAGATTTTTACTTTAGAAACATCACAAAAGCCTAAAAAAGTTGAAATCACCTATAATTTTAAATTAAAAAAAAAAAAAGGCCTCCTCAAGCTCCTGAAACCACCCCAGTAAACTGAAGCTACAGGGCAGGCCTCAGGCTGACCGGAACTCATTTCCCCGCTCGATCTAAAGACGTGCTTGGAATGCTTTTCTCCTTCTCAGCAACCTGCCTCTGTCTGCTCACCTTTCAGACTCACTATTCATCTCCAACCAGCCCCCAGTCCTGTTCCCAAAGTTGCTAGTATCTCTACCTTTAGCTCTCTTTCCCGTTCTCTCCCAGAATCCACTGGGAGTGTTGGAGGACCCAGGCCACAAAACAAACAAACAAAAAAATGAGCCACGGTGCTCTCACATTTGCCCCAGTCCCCACCACTTCCTGGTGTCGCCCACACAGAACCCATTTCACTTATTTATATCACCTGCCTGGACTTGGAGCAATGCCAAGTGAGACCCTGGTCACCAATCTTTCTCACTTCTCCCTTAAAGCGGGTCCCTAAAAAATGACTATTTGGCAACCGTTAATTACCCCAGCTTGCAATGCAGTTTCAGAGACACAAACTACTCCAGAATCGTGTTTCATTTGCTAATAATTCTAAGATGCCCTTTCTCTTCCTTATTGTGAGCGCTGAACCTCTTGGGTATGCCTTTTTTTTTTTTCCTTTTGGTGCTAACCTTGGAATTCTAGTGCTTGGCCTGAAAACCAGATGCTTTTCAGTGCTGGCAAGAGAAATCTTAGCAAATTTGGGAAAAGACATTCTCCCCTCTCTGTGGCTGCAGGAAAACAGATTTTATGCCAAGCCACTGACACGGCCCTTGTAAACGCTGGCCCCAGTGAGGACACCTTAATAAGGCACCAGAGGTTGTTGCCATGTCCTGGGAATATAACCCTTAGTGTCGAACATCTGCTCATTTGATTGACCTTTCCAAGTTGTTGCCCTGATAATGTTTTGATCAACACCTGTTTTCTGCAAGGGAGAAATATCTGCCACTCTGGTCCATCCCAGTTTCTTCACCTGCACAGAAATAAAGGTAAATAGGTAACCTTTGATTCAGCTGCCCGATTTTTCTTTCTGGCACAAAGTTGTGTCTCATTTACCTTTAACAAGTTATTCACGACAGGAATGAAAATACTTTGGAACACATCCATGAACTCAGCCTTTTAGCAGCTTTCCACAGGCTCACCCCTGGGAAATGAGTGGTTTAGTTATAGAGTAGAATTTTCAGATGCTGCCATTTCTCAAATCTTCCCTCGTCAATACAGGAAAAGGAAATAGGAAGTAGGAAAGTTCCCAGTGTCTATTGGAAAGGGAATCCTTTCTCTTTAATATTTTATAGGTCCCTAGGCAAGCAAGGGGACAGGCCCACACAAGAGCAGCTTCAGGTTTCAGGCCTTGAAGCAGCTGAGGATTTCTCTGCCTTCCTCCCAGGCTGCAGCTGCCCCCGATCTTCTGAATGAACCTGGTGCCTGGTGGACAGTTTTCTTCTGTAAATTCTCAGAAGATGGCTCTGCAGAATGGTGGACTCGTGGCTTTGGGCAGACCTGGCTTCAAGTTCCACCTGTACTGATACTGCAGCCATGATGCGGGATGGGTCATCTAGTTGTGGCCTGAGGGTTACTTTAGATAGGGGAGGTCAAGTGCAGGCTGGAGCTGGCCAGTGCAAGTGAATAGGGAGTTACTTTCGAGGGATTTTGGAGCGAGCAGCCTCCTCATCTCAGGTAGGTCATTCTCATGTCTTTAGGGATGTGTGATGGCGGAGGGGGCTCTTTCTCTCTCCTATTCCCTACAGAAGTACTTCCACTGGCTTATCAGTGTACCCTGCTCCTTCCTCCTGAGGGAAGAGGCGGGTCTTAGAGGCCTTAGAGTATCGGGGACCCAGCTGCCATGTGCAGCTTGGCCTCTGTCACAGTCTACCACGTGGGGGACGTGCATGGATCAGGAGACCTCAGCAGTCCCCACTGTCTGTGACTGTGGTAGAAAAGACTGCTTGTTGAAGGTCAGGCACTGGGAAGACTGCTTGACCACATTCCCAAGGCTGATTCTCCAAAGAGATACTTGATGTGGGGGTTAATCCCATCTCCATCCACCTGACTATCTATCTCATTCACCCTTGAAAACCCCCACTTTTTTTTTTTTTTTTAACTTAGAGACAAGGTCTCACTGAATTGCTTAGGGCCTTGCTAAGTTACTGAGGCTGGCTTTGAACTTGCAATCCTCCTGCCTCCGCCTCCTGAGCTGCTGGGATTAGAGGTGTGTGCCACCATGCCCTTTATTTTTATTGTAGTGTTTGCTCCCGGTCCCGATGTTACAGAGCCACAGCCCCCGCGGGCCTGGGAGTGCTGCTCACCCAAGCGCGAGGTCTGCTTCCGTTTGATCTCCGTCAGCTTGGGGATGGGGTATGGCCCGTAGCAGTGCGTGAAGATGACACAGAGCTGCTGGCTGATCACTTCGTTCTGTGGAGAAAGAAGAGCTGCATTACTGGGGGCTATGACAACTCGGGCTGTGACTACAGGAGTGTGTCCCCAGGCCAGAGGAGCCTGTAGCTCATGGGTTCCATGGGAAATGCCCAGGAGGATACACATCCCCGTTGGCCCTGGCCAGGCCTGGGTTGATGTGCTGTGTCTGCTGCCTGTTTTTAGTGAGTTCTCTGCTGAAAACTCGAGGATGTTAATGAACTTGTGCATGATCCTTTATTATCCACAGGAAAGCAGGTTTCTGTAGTTCATAGAATAGAAAATAAGTTTTTGATCTCAAATCCACCTTTACCAATAATCTCAAATTCTGGAAGCAACTAATTGGCCTGAAATGAGTAGCAGGAAGCCCTTTGGGTCCTCCTTTGGGTTCTCTCTAAGAACACGACCAGTGTTCCTGATTCTGCTTTCTCATGAGCTAGATTCTGGGGGCTGAAGCATTTCTAGATCCAGGAGTAATCATTCAAATCTCATCCTAAAAAAAAAAGCAGAAAAGCAGGAGGGCAGTTCTGTGATTTTGCATTCCAGCTGCCCTTGAGGGCTCAGGGCTTGGGGCCTCTGCCACTGGCCTTCAGCTTTCATGTTTGCCTCTTTCCACTTTGGAGCCATTTCTGTTCATTCATCTCCCTCCGCCCCCAGGTTTGCAGGAGGCAAGAGATGATTCACAGCATTTTGCCACTTTTTATTGGGCAAAGGAAGATGAAATGAAGGGGTGAAAACAGCAGTTAGAAAAATATTACGGTTGCTATGGTTTTGGATAAATGTCTCCCAAAGGCTGATGTGTTAAAGTGTCATGGTCCCCAGCCCATGATGCTGGTGGGAGGTGATGGAACCTTTTTGAGTTGGACCTAATGGGGGGGGTCTTCAGTCACTGAGGATGCTCCCCCAAAGGGGATTATGGGACCTTGGTCTCTCCTACTTTCTCCTTCTTTGCTTCCCAGCTGCCATGAAGTGAGTGGCTATAGGCTCTTGCCATGATGCACTGCTGTGCCACAGGCCTAGAAGGAATGGGGCCTCGAAGGACAATGGCCTGGAACCTCTGAAACTGTGAGTCAAATAAACCTTTCCTCTTTTATACTGATTATTCAGGTATTTTGTTATAGTAACAAAAATATGACAAACAACAACATATTAAATAAGAAAAGTAGTTATAACACAGTTTCTACATTTTTTTTTTTAAATAACTACCCTCCCCAAAGGGTTTAGAAGAGTAGAGCAGTTGCCTTTGGGGGAGATTATAATTTTTTTCTTTTCTTTTTATTTTATTTCTTTATATTATATGTTGTACAACAAATGAATATTGCTTTTGGAATAAAACATAATAAATACAATTTTGGATTTTAAAAGATGGGCTTGGGACCACCAGTGATGTCAGTGATTCAAGCTATTCTTAAATCTAATTCATTGTGCTCCCAAGGCAAAAGGATACAAAGAAAAGAAAATCCAAACTCTTTGGTGAAAGTGGCTAGACTGCAGAAGGTATGATGTCACCTCAGATGTGATTCACAGAAGTGTAATTATAGTGGAAGGAAAAAGGAACTCTGCTTTCAAGGATGATGCCTTATAACCAAAGGGCGTCTGGTGCTCCTCTCACTTAACACCCGAAGCAGTGACTGCCTGCCTCGTGGCTGAATGCAGGGGTTCTCAAAGTGTGGTCCCTGGACCAGCAGCATTAACATCACCAGGAAGTTTCTGGATCTCACCCCAGACCTTCTGGCTCAGAAAACCAAGAGTGGACTCCAGAGAGCTGTACAATCCACATCTTCTGGTGTTGCTGATGCTCTTCTAACTTTGAGAACCATGGGTTTCACCTGCTGCAATTCTCTCTGGAGTTTGACCTGGGCTGTGGGCTGAGAACAGGTTTTCTCTGGCCTAAAGCCTTGCCTTCTAGGGCAGCTTCAGCAGTATGTCTGACAGTCCAGGAGGAAGGCACATTCTCACCCCACTGAACTGGAATCCACATTTTAACCCTTCATATGTGATCGCCATGCATGGTCATGGAGTGGCACTGCAGCAGGCAGAACTATGGCCCCTACAGGACAGCGCTGTAACCCCTGGGACCGAGTGCATAAACTACACAGGAAGAGGTCACCACACAGGCAAAAGGATCTGGGCAGGGGTGATTAAAGCTTGGTCTGGGAAGCTATAACAAAATACCTTAAACTGGCTTGTCGACAACAAAATATTTGTTTCTTACAGTTCTAGAAGCCAAGAAGTCAATGTGAGGGCAGATGCACCATGTGGTGAGGGCCCTCGTGTGTTCTCATGTGTTGGAAGGGGTAGGACATCTCTCTGGGGCTTTTTTTTTTTTTTTTTTAAATTTTTTAGTTGTAGGTGGACACAATAGCTTTATTTTATTTTTATGTGGTGCTGAGAATCGAACCCAGTGCCTCATGCATGCTAGGCGAGCACGCTACCACTGTGCCACAACCCTAGCCTCTCTGGGGCTTTTTGCATAAGGGCACTTATAGCATAAGGCACTTAGAGCTCCATAAGGCACTCCTCCCCAGTATCATCACCTTGGGGGTCAGAGGTTTGGTTTTTTTTTTTTTTTTTTTTTTAGGTGTTTGTATTTTTATTAACTTGAATCATATTGTCCTGATCTGTTGGTCGTGTGTTATCTCCTCTATCCAAGTCAGTTTTGAGGATCTGGTGACCCTGAAGCGCTACCTCTTATCTTTCCCTGCCACTGTTTATGCAATGTTTCGTCATCCAGGAATGACACTACAGCTGGCTAATCTATGAGGTTGTTCAATTGTTCACTAACATGAACAGCCTTGTACCTGCTCGGGGGAGTGTCCTCTGAGAACATGGGCCTAAAAGTGGTTCCAAACAAGGTGACTTTCAATATTACTCAGCTGGGGAAGAAATATTTATATCTCACATTGTGAACATAGCTTTAAAAACTTTGAACTTCATACCTAACAAAGTCGAAAACATGAAGACCAATGACATTTTAAGGAGGGGGCGTTAGCTGGAGTGGAAGTTGGAGCAGGGGCTATTTATGAAGAAAAAAGGCCTGAGAAAAGGCAGCCACATCCATGAACAGCTGTGCTGAGTGCCTGCCTCTGTGGACACAGGTCAGGCAGCCCCAGGCTCCAGCTGCTTAAGTTTCTCCTGGATCGCCTGGAGTTGGCTTTGACCCCAGTAGGTACGGGTCTGGAGGCTGGCTGTATCTGCAGCTAACTACAGGCCATCCCGGAAGCTGGCTTGGGCCTGCTGCAGACTGTGAGGAACCAGGATTCCAAACCAGTTCAGAGGGTCCTGTGGGGCTGCTGAGGGCTCTGAAGTTGGGTAGGGCCCTAAGGCCTGTGCAAAGCTGACTTGTGAGGCTCCACCTCCTCTGGAGTCTGGGCATCAGCTCTCACCACTCTGAATGTCTGGAGTCCGTTCTGAGTCTCACTGGCACACACACAGACCTGGAGCTCCATGCAAGAGGCATACTGTAGGGGCCCTACAGACTTGGCACCCATTGCGTAGCGAGCCTTTGCAAACGAAAGCCAGCCCTCCTTCACTCAGCATTTAGTGCCTCCTCCTTCACTTCCAGCTTCTCCAGGTCTCTAAGCAGCTGCAGGAGCAGCGAGTCCAACTCTACTCGTAGGTCAGACGCCGCCATGGGCCAGCCACCCGTGGCTCTCGGGGGTCAGAGTTTTAACATGAATTCTGAGGGAGCATAAACATTGAGAACAAAGCAGTGACAAATAAGTTAACCTTCAAACAGGGAGATCATCCTGGCCTATCTGGGTGAGCCCAGTGTAATCACAGAAGCTCTTAAAAGTCCGGGCAGAAAAGGACTCAGAAGGGTTGGGGACAAGAGGAAGTCACAGGGCTCTGACTCTGAGAAGGACTATCCTGTTCTGTTGCTGGTATCAGGTGGAGGGGCCACAGGGCAGTCTGAAAGGGGAGCAGGCACCACTCTAGGAGCACAGGAGACCCCAGCCAGCAGCCAGCAAGGAGATGGATCACAGTTCTACACCATAAGGAACAGAGTGAACTGGGAAGCAGCTCTTCTTGGAAGCCTCCAGAAAGAAACACGATCCTGGTAACACCTTGGTCTTGTCCCTGAGACCCTAAGAAGAGAACTCTGCTAAGACACACTATTCCCAGACTTCTGACCCATAGAAACCATGAGCGATACACAGGTGTGGTCTTGACCCCCAAGTGTTGTTCATCTGCTACTGCAACAATGATAAGAACACCTCTTGTCTAAGTTTACATCATCTGGACCACATTTCATCACCTCTGTGACCCCAGAGGGCCAGACACATCCTGGATGCTAGAATTTGTGTGTGTGTATGTGTGTGTGTGTGTGTGTGTGTGTGTATGTATGGTTTTGATTGTTCAATTGGATTTGATAGGTATTTACTAAGCAACCCAAGTGTCTTGCACCATGAAAGGAGCTGTACTAGGGCCCCCAAAGCAGGCCCTCCTCTCCTGGAACTCCCAGCCTGCCCTCTCTTTCTGACTTCAAGATGTATTTTGTCTCCTGAGAAAGTACCTTTAAGGGGTGGCCATGTTTGTTCCAAATGGATGACCTTCAGATATTTAAGTTGTAGCTCTCTCCTGCTCAATCAAGGGCTGCACATGCTGACATCATTCCCAAGAGTACAGTGTGGAAGTAAAACTCACAGTAGAGGAACTTGACGAACACCACCCCAGCCATGTGACCCAGGTCAACCTCAAAGGCGATAATACCTATTGATGGAATGTGCCCTCCACGGGATGTGAGGACAGTGGCGCTGTGTCTCTGGGTCTTCCTCCCCCAAAGCCAAACTCTAGACTAAACTTGAGAAAAAAACTTCAGATGTATTCCACTGGAGGGTCAGCCTACAAGATGCTTACTTGATATGCCTCACAACTGTCAAGGCATGGTGGCACACGCCTGTAATCCCAGGAGCTTGGGAGGCTGAGGCAGGAAGATCTCAAGTTCAAAGCCAGCCTCAGCAACTTAGTGAGGCCTGGTCTCAAAATTAAAAAAAAAAAAAAAGGGGCTGGGGAAGTGTCTCAGTGGTTAAGCACACCTAGGTTCAATCCCAGGTACCAAAACAAAAACAAAAAAAAAACTGTCAAGGTCATCAAAAGCAAAGAGAGTCTGAAAAACCACCCCAGTCTAGAGAAATCTGAGGAGATGTAACAACTAACTGCACTGTGGTGACCTGGATGGGATCCTGGAGCCTGAAGACACTGGTCAAAAACTAAGGAGATCTGAATACAATATGGAATTTAGTTAGTAATAATGTATCGGTGTTAAATCATTAATTATAACAGATGTGCCATGTTAACGTGAGCTGTTTGACACAGGGAGAAATGGGGGAGGGGTCCATGGGAACTCTGTACTAGCTTCTCAATTTTCCTGTCAATCTAAAACTTTTCTGAAAAATGAAGTCCATTAAGGAAATCTGCCCAGTGAGGAAACAGAATATTTACAATGAAAGAACTTGAGGTTCAGCAGAGACAGGCAAAGAGGGAGGGGCAAGGCTAACCTACTTCCTGGGCTCTTTCCATTCATCCCCCAAAGGTTTAATGAAAGTGAACTCTCTCACAGGTGCCCCGCTATCATGCATGCATCCATCCATCCATCCTTCAAATATTTCTCGAGCACCTACTAAACCCTAGGCACTGGATACTGCTGTGCCCACTGTGTCCTTGATCCTCTGGTGTTTGTGGGGGTGTCTGCTCTGGGCCCTTTCCACTGTTCCTTCTCCAGGCAGTGGGATCAGAGGTATAATTTGCTCTGGTCACTGGGCATCCTAAATGGATTGGGGCTCCAGGAGGGCCTTTCTGGGCATGAGGGGGTGGCTGTTAGGCATATCAGGGAACCACTGTGCAGATGTGGCTGGGCGGGGGTGTGAAATGGACCACTTGTGGGTTTGCTTAGCTCTGGACCTTACCCTGCAGGTGGCAGAAGGGAAGGAGCCAAGCCTGAGGCTCACTCTTCTCAGGAGGTGGATGTGGCGTGTGGAAGTGGCTATGTTGGGGCAGATGCCTATGAGCACAGTGCTGTTAGGCCAGACGCCCTCTGAGGCAGAATCTCAGGAGCAACAACCAGCCTTTGTAAGCAGGGTCCAAATGTTGGAGGATAAGACAGGCCCTGCCCTGGGGCAGGGTGGCAGGTAGGTCTGGCTAGGCCTGAGGACACAGCAGCTGGTTAGCAGCTGCTATGGGCAAGCTGATGGGTACCTGCCACTCAGGTCTTATGTGAAATGCTGGGTGTGTCCCTGGGGCAAACCCAGGTCCTAGGCCTTGGAAGCATGTGACCGAAGGGGGATGAAGACAAATTCTTAACACCATGTGACCACAATGAGCTGGACTCCAGTGGATCTGGGGCTTTTCCTCCTTGACCTTTGACTTTTCTATAGATGCAGCACATATTTCTTTCGAAAGGATCACTAGGATTAATCCCAAAGGTCCTCTGTGGGTGGCTCAAGCTGGGGCTCTGAGGTGGTACAAACACAGACAATGAACCAGGTGGGGCTGTGTCCCAGTCCTGACTCCTCACTCCCTGGCTCTGTGACCTGAAGTAATTATTCAGTATCTCTGGGCCTTGGTGTTCTCTTCTAAGGTGGGTTCAAAATACCTGTCTGATGAGGTCGCTGTGAGAGGGCTAAATGAATTAACTGGCCACAGTGCGCTAAACCAAAGGAAATGCTGAGGTCTGACCATTTTTTTGGGGGTACTGGGGATTGAACTCAGGGGTACTCGACCACTGAGCCACATCCCCAGCCCTATTTTGTGTTTTATGTAGAGACAGGGTCTCACTGAGTTGCTTAGCGCCTCACCATTGCTGAGGCTGGCTTTGAACTCGCGATTCTCCTGTCTCAGCCTCCCTAAGTGCTGGGATTACAGGCTTGAGCCACCACGCCCGGCTCTGACCATTTTTTTAACCCCTAAGGCAGCAGTTTCTCACAGCGGAACCTAATCCCAATTTTTTAAAGTTCTAAAATGGCATAAAATGAATGGTAGCTTTTAGGAGGAGGAGAATAAACCCCAACCCTCAACTTGTTAAACGTACACATCCATTTTAAGACCCATCTCCAACGGAGAAATGCTAACATGTGAAAAGCGCTGTGTTTCAGAATCAAGAGCGTGGAGCCACAGCTACTTTCTGGGGACACCAACAGGCGGCTCTGTGGCCAGTCCACGTGGCCAGCGATTCATCCCTGCAGGCACACACTGAGCTGCCTTCGGGCACAGCTGCCCAGCCCCTTGCACACCTGGGAAAGAGTGGGAGGCAGCCAGCTCTGAAGCGCCACGGGAGCCCCTGTAGGTGGGAAGACACACATTTACTTTGATACACACCTTCTATTTACGGCAAGCGAGGAAAGCTTCCTATTTACGGTACTAATATGTTTCCTTTTAAAATACATTTTAAGGAAAGTAAGCTGATCTAATTTAAAGGACCAAGTCAATAATCAATGGCATAAATGGCATTCTTATCTACTTAAGGCTTCAAATGATATTTTTTTCCAATGCTGGGCAAAGTCCTGACAGTGGGGTACAGATGACTGGTCTGGGCACCGCCTCGGGCTAGAGCATTTCCAAAACTCTTTCCAATGCAGACTTCCTGGGTCCATGGCTTCAGCAGACTTGAAATGACTCTGGGATAACCAGTTTCCCTGGCTGCACACCCAATGTCTGCTTTTGTCATTGAGAGGATGAAGCTGTCATTCCATAGTGAGCTGTGCACTGAAGACCAAATCCCAAAAGGGAGCAAAGGGACCTGGTGACCTCGCAGTTGAGGGCATGAGATTTGGGGCCAGGCTGCCTCGGTCAGGATCCTGATTCTGCTGGGTGCCCCTGCTGAGCCTTAGGTCTGTCATCTCTGAAATGGGGATCAGCATAATAAACCCAGCTCCCTCAAAGGGTCCTTGTGAGGAGTGGGTGGGTAGGCAGTGTCTAGAACAGCACCTGGCACACAAGTGTGCAGGAATGTTGGTGGTTATCGTGGTTAAACCCATGTCCAGGCTCAAGTGCGGGTCCTGACCACCAAGAAAGGGGGAAGCCAGGAGGATAGTGAGTAGTTCAGAGAAAAGGACAGGTCCAAGCAATCTTTGACGAATGAACGCAAGGCATGGGGTGAGAGCTGCTACCACAGAACCTGCTCTGCTTCAGGACTCCCCTGAAGTCTGACTCATCAGGAATGGTCAGCAAGCTGTGTCTACACTGCATCTCATTGTCCAAGGGTTGGAACCCACACCGTGACCCTCTCTTAGAGTGCAGTGCAGTCAGAACTGGGAAAGCCTTTGCTGACTTCTGGAGGTGACTTTGGGGGCTTGATCCCATGTTATCTAGCAGCCACTGTTTTGTTCATGGATAATTATCAGAGAGGCAGAAGCACCTAGAGTTTGGAACATTTCTTAGAGGCTTCATGGTCCAGTTTATTATTACTATTTTCTGCTTCAATTGAGACTTTCTTTTGGTGAAACTAGCTGTTATCAATGGGGGGCTTTGGAAACGAACCTGCTTCTTTGAGGATGTTTGAGGTCCCAGGGGCTTTTAGGGGGATGACAGTGGCACCCAGCAGCAAGACTGATGTTTAAGAAAACTATAATAACTTCTGCTTCTGGGAAGATAGAGTCCACACACTTTTCCTTATTCCTCAGGCTGAGTTGCTGTGGTTTGAATCTGGTTTGTCCCTTCTGAGACTCATGATAAAAGGTGGCAGGACCATAAAGAGGTGATTAGGTCATTAAGAGGGAGGGCTGCAGATCTCATGGGACTGGACAGGTTAGCCCAAGACAGTATTGTGATAAAGCCCCTTGGGTCTCCTCTTTTCTGCTCGTGCCTGCTTGCCTTCCAACTTTCTGCCCTGAGTTGAAGCAGAACTGTGATTCAAAATAAGCCTCTTTCCTTCACAAATTACCCTGTCTCAGGTATTCTATTACAGCAACAGAAAACAGAACTAAAACATAAATATAATTAAAACCCCTGGATGTTATATATGAAAGAATCCTAAGAAGACTCAGAAATGGAGGGAAGAAGGAAGACCAGCTAGGGATCTTGTGACTGGAGGGGTAACACAATGGTGAGGTCATCAGATTTCCTTTTTGCTGCATATGTCTCATTCTTGATGTTAAAGAAGTGGCCACTCAGATATGCCAATGGGCACAGAAAAAGAAAGGTTCAACCAAAGCATGCACACTCTACCCAAAGGGATCACCTACCAAGACAGGAAACTTCTAGATGATAGTTGCTCAACTCTAGCCAAACATGACAGGAAAAATCATGGTTCCACCTTACCAAGAGAAGTCAAGGAGGAGCCCAGATGTCCATACTCACTAGGTTACAACGAGGCACCTCTAAATCTCTACAGAGGTGGTGTCATGGAAGGCCAAGGGGGGAGCATGGACTTCCACTCCCATCTGGCAGTCAGGGGGCATCCCTCTCACTTCCTGTTGGGGAATGTCAGAAGAATCCATGTGGGGAGCAAGGATGTTCACCCCTACTAATAGAAAGCTTCTTCCTTGGGTGTCAACAGGGGCCAAGAGTGGAATCTGGATTTCTACCTGCACTTGGCTGTGCCTTGGTGGCAGCCACTATTCCCTGTCAGCCGTGTCAAAAAGCCAGGAAGAGCAGAACCTCTACAGAAGATCCAGTGTCTCAGAAAATGCCCTGGTTTTCATTGAAAACCACTCATAACATCAAGGACCAGGATGGTCTCAAAGTGAATGAATGAAAATAATCCATCAATGTCAGCACCAGGACAACAGGATGAAAGATGAGCTACAGGATGGGAGAAGATATGTGCTGGCCAAATAGCTGAGAAAGGACCAGTACCCAGAATACATAAAGAACACTCAAAATTCAATAGTAAAAAGCAAATCATTCGATCAGAACTTAGGCAAAGGATGCCAAGAGGTATTTCAGTGGAGAGAACACGCAGGTGGTGAATGCGTACACACCTGGGGAATGCTGGACTTCACTCTGCAGCCCTGGGAAATGGACTGCCTCTCATTCCTGAGGTCAGTGTGATGTGTAATACCGCATTTCACTAGTAGGGGTGCTGGACTGACCCTTCCAGCAATAAGCTGCTGGTGCCCCATCTCTGGCTCCTCCACTCTGAGTGGCCAGTACAGCTGCCAGGGAGCAGGCTCTGGTCCACGTCTCTTGGCAAAGTCCCCTCCTTCTTCCTGTATCCCAGCTGTGCTGTCAAAGCTGTTGGCGACCCCTCACCTCCTTCCACTGAATGACCTGCCCTACTTTCTTGCTGTCAGACACTGGATTGTTATCAAGAGATCCCCAAACCCTGCTGGCCCAGCACACATCTGCCCCGTTTGGGGCTCCAAGCCTCTGGATACCAGGAGAGGCTCAGGTAGCCTCACATCTTCCATGAGGACAATTCCAATTATACCCTGAATGGCACAGGGGCTGACCTGGGCCTCTGATCATTAGAACTATCTCTGCAGAAAAAAAAATGCAGTCTGATTTTCTTTTCTTTTCTTTTTGGTACTGAGGATTGAACTCAGGGGCACTCGACCACTGACTCATATCCCCAGCCATATTTTGTGTTTTATATAGAGACAGGGTCTCACTGAATTGCTTAGCGCCTCGCCATTGCTGAGGCTGGCTTTGAACTCGCGATTCTCGAGTCTCAGCCTCCCAAAGTGCTGGGATTACAGGCTTGCACCACCGCGCCCAGCTGCGGTCTGTTTTTCAAGGGCTATAAGGGATAGGGCATCGCCATTCATGAGCTGAGGGTAGTCTCTGTCCTAGGCTCCAGATTCTCATATGCATGGGGTCGTGTCTTGAAACTATTTCCTATCTAATGAGCTGTCCTGGTCAAACAAGCCCTAGCTCCAGGCAAAATGAAGTAGTATGGTGGGTGTTGGCAGTCAGGAGGGGGACCATGCTCTGGGATGCTTTGGTGGCCAGGTGGGGGTGATGGGCTGTGGGGTTCTAGGCGGGTTCTGCTTCTTGATCAGGCTTCTGATTACAGTGTGTCCACCTTGTGAAAACCGATTAGACTGTGGTTATCACCTGGGAACTGTTCTCTGGGATGTCGTACTTCAAAGGCAAGTTTACTTTAAAACCCCACAGCTTGGGTTTGCTAAATACACAAGATGCCTCAGAAAATTCTGGAATTCCTACTACAGCCTGAGGCAAAGTTAAAAACAGAAAAGGAAAAAACAAAACAAAACAACAGAACACAGGAGGGGAAGAGACCAGCAACGATTTTCACCAAAGTGGTTTCTTAGAAAACTGCAGGTGAAAGCCCTTTTATTCACGTATTTATTTTTGAGTTGGAAGAGAGGGAGGGGGAATTTGGGTGTGAAATGCTGCAGGCTTTGTTCTTCAAGGCCTTGCAGAGAGGCTCATTATTCTAAAGCTGAAGCACCTGCTCCCATTGGGGACTCAGTGGGTCTGGACACCAAGCACAAATCCAGCCTGCAGGGGGCCCAGAGGTGCTGGGCTAAGGACGGATGCTAACGAGAACAACTGATGGGACGTGCTTCGGATCTGAGGCCAGGTACCCCGAGATGCTCTGAAAGCAGCAGGGCTGTGTCGCTGCTTTCTTGCTGAGACATCTCTGCTGCCTGGAGAAGGCAGCTCCGTGTGACCTCTACTGTGGGTACACAGCCCCTTAAGCCTGGCCCAGGGGTCCCATGCTCCCTTTCATTCACAGGTCAATTTTTCTGGACGCTTCACAGACTCTATCTTGGACCCCAGAGCTCCACACAGCCAGTTGTGGGGTAAAGAGGCGAGAGGGCTGGCACTGGAAGTTGATTGACAGAGTTCAATTCCAGCCTGGTCACTTTCTAGCTGTGAAACCTTCTTCATGCCTCAGTTTTTCTGTCTGTTAAATGGGGATGAGAATAGTATTTCCTTCAAAACTTGCTTGTGAGGATTGAATGAGTTAATCCTCATAAAATGCTGAGATTTTGGGCCTGACACATAGTGAAACAGAATACATAAATTTTTGCTTAGAAAAATTCTAATTTATGTCTTGAGACAGTTCACATGAGTTTGGGAAACACTTAATTCAAGGCTCTGCAGAGAGAAATTTTCATAAGGCGTTGCTATTCTGAGGCAAGGAGGTCACATCAGGCCTGTTCACAGGTGGGCCTTCACACCTGGTTGGTGCCCGAGCTACGGGGTGTTCAATATTTGGACACCATCTCGGCTGAGGGTTGGTTGGCCTTTATAGCTTTTGGGAAAGACTGGAGGTGCCACTTCCCCTGGTGAGCCCATCTTCATGGGTTTGTATGATTATCCTCCCCATTTACAGACTGGGAAACTTAGAGAGGAAGACGCAGCTTGATTAGGGTCATAAGGGGCTGGTAAAGAGCAGAGCTGGGATTTGAACCTCTAAAGGTGGCTCCAGCGCCCATGACCTCAACCACTGTGCTCTACTGGCCCTAAGCTCACTGAGAGCCCTGGGGGCATGGGATGGTTGATGTCACACACTCCTCAGAGCCTTGTAGGCAGTGGCCCTCCCTGGTGCTTCTCACGGTCACAGTGCTGGGTATTTGCCGCCAGGCCTCCGTTTGCCTCTGGCCCATTGACCTTGAAGGCTGGTGGGGGACAGCGCATCCAGGCTGCCCATTCCTTACGTTTCCCATCACCACACAGGACAGGGCCACACAGTCCCCTGCCATGGACTGCAGTGTTTACACAGCACTGCCAAACAAATGACTCAAGAATGATTCTAATAATGAATTCCATAATAGCCCAAGAGCCAGACTGATGTGTGGAAGGGATGCAAGTGTTTCGTGACTGCTGGGAGTGGAGGTGTCGGCAGGGGTGAGCCCCAAGAGGTCAGGGCCAGGCTCCTCTGGTCCTCTCCACCTGAAAGCCTTCCCCCAGGGCCTGGCTCGCTGGAGACCACAGGTCCTGCACTCTGTTCTCTGGGGACCTGCACCCACACCCCTCTTCCTGCTTGACTCTTGTTGTCCATGCAGGTCCGGGGCAGGGTCAGCACCTCAGGGAAGCCACCTTCCTCCCCTTCTGTCCACATTCTCACCTCTCCTAGCCTGTGCCAACTGAACCCTGTCTTCCAGATGGCCCGTGTGCTGTTGGGGCACCCAGCTGTGGATGTCATCCCCAGCTTTTGTGCACAGTCCTTGATTTAGAAGGCATCAAGACATAGAATTTGTCCACAGGCCCAGGTGCCTTGGGACGTAACAGACATTTAGCAAAACAGGAGCTTCACAATCATACATGTAGCACAGCCAGCTGGAGGCACCTGTGACACCTCTGGCCACGGCTGCAGCCATCCTGCCCAAAGGGCAGTGTCAGGCTCAGGGGCCACTGAGATCTGGGATCTGAAATCTGGCCTCATTCTCTGCCGGCAACCACCATGGTCTCAGACCCCTCGTACCTTGCTTGCTTTCAAGATCTCAAACATCAGGGGGAGGCCTTGGGTCACCAGCTCCTCCGTGTACTCCTCCTCCTGAATGGTCTTGAACTCCTTCAGCAAGCACTGGATGAGTGGCCTGCGGTGCTGCTGGAAGGCGATCCGCAGAGACTCCAGCCACGTGTGCAGAGTCCATGGGACGCCTGGAAGGGGAAGAGGAGCAGGGAGGGGGGGAGGGGAGGAAGAAGACAACCAGAGGAGGAGGTCTGTTTTTATCCGGAAGTTGGCCTTTCCCCAGGACATGGCCAAATCATAAGACCAAGGTGCTGACAATCCATGAATACAGCCAAGATTTGCCAAAATGAAAACTGAAGGTCACATCTCAACAGCTCAGATCTCTGAACTACGAATGTGCGTCTCTACATGGTTCTCAGACGCCCAGGGGCTGCGCTGTACAACATATGACCATTGTGTGGAGTACTGGAATTATTACACACGCTACGTGTGCCTAGTACACTTGGGTGCTGAGTTCAGAGTCTCCATCCCGGCTACTTACTGGGAGAGAAGGGCAGGGGAAGGGACAGTCTGGCCCTGGATTAGGTAACATGACCATGCCCAGATGAGAGGTGAGACCTGGTGAAACCCCCCCAGTGGACTTCACCATCTCCCGCACTGGCCAGGGCGGAGAGTCACTTCTGAATAAGAACAGCAGGAGGATACCGCTGCAGCTCCCATCAGGCCTTGCACCTTTAATGGCAACCTCTCTAGCAACCAACTGTCGTCACTTGCTCTTTCCCCTCGTGGTGAGCCGCGATGAGGGAAGGAGAATGTGTCTCAACACTGTTCATAACAGGACAACCATCCAGAACCTCTGAGCTTTGGAACCAAGCTAAATAGGCTCTCGGACAAAGACATAAATATCCCATATACTGAATGGCCCTCCTCCTGAGAAAGGCCAGGACGGCCACCTGGAGACTTGTCTTCAGCCCTTAGCCTGTGTGAAAGGCCACATCTTGCATTTAGGGTCCTATTGCCAGATCCCTTCAGGGCTCACTTGCCCTAAAGCCACTAGTCTAGTGACAGCTAAGCTGGCCTCATTCTCCACAGCATGAGAAGATGGTTCTGGGGTAGCTCACTCTAGGAAGAGCTGCCCCTTGCTTTCCAGAGAGTGGCCTTGGCCCCTGAAGCTTCTCGGAAGAAGTCCTGGTGAGGAAAGGGTGCCCTCGCCCTGATGGCCACCTCACAGGGTTGGCTGCTCTAAGGCGGCCTATCCTCGTTCCCTGGGAACCACCTGGGGTGATTGTTAAATATAGAGATTTCCAGCCTTGATCCATACAGACCCTCAACAGTGGAGCCTCTGGGTGTAGGGCCTGGCAATCTGTATTCAGACAAGCTCCCCAGGTGATTTGAATTCCTGACCCTGAGTCCAGAGTTGGGGAATCAGGGCATAATGACCTCGGGAGGGGTCTTCAGAGCAGGCAAGGTACTGCTGTCTATAGGGACAATGTAGGCATCTCGACCTAGAAGTGTTCAACCAGTGAAAGGGAAGTTCCTGGGTCCCCTTTGTGTGTGTGTGTGTGTGTGTGTGTGTGCATGAGAGACAGAGAGAGAGAGAGAGACAGAACTTGAGGGAGAGAGACCTAGAGCCGGGCAGCGGTGCCGTGCCCAGCAGTGGAAAGTGCCCGACTGACCTATGCTCCTGATATCAATTGTGACATCCACGTAGCCATGCTCAGCGCTGTGATACATGGCCTCCCTCAGGGCCCTCAGTTTGGCCTTGCTGTTGCGGCTGGCACACAGGGGGGGCGGGGCTGACTCTGCCAGGTCAGTCCCCTCGGCCAGAATCTCCTCCAGGGACAGGATATCGCTCTTCTCCTTCTCTGGCTGAGCGAGCAGTTTGCGGAACACATTCCTGTCAATCATAAACCCAGAGAGGAAGACACTCAGAGATGGCATTGGCTTGGCTGGGGCAGAGGCGCGGTGGGGAAGTGGAAGGCCACTCACTCTGGACCAGGGATGTTCTGGGGATGGAGGAAGTGATGAGACATGAACATCCTTGTTTCCTGGAGGACAACTTAGAGCTAAGGACACATCCAGAAGGCTCTAGAACTGTCCTCTTAACGGCTAGCCTGCTTTCCCTCCAGTGAGTCTGCTTCACTTAGGGTTATGTATAATAAAATCAGATGGAAATCCTGAAGAGAACTGAGAACAGAGGTAGACAAGGATGAGGGGTTCTATTCTTTCTATATGGATTCTTCTCGCTTCATGACAGTCGACGTGATGTACTCTGGACAAAACTGGCAAAGAGTGAGGTGTCTCTGTGGATGAAGCTGGTTGGGACTGAATACAGCAAGCCAGTCTGTGTGGATGTGACTATGGAGCCAGTTTTTAGCAGAAACCTGGCGGGAAAGGTCACTCTGGCCAGACCTGGGGCCTAGACCACCTCCCGCTGCGTCTGGGCTCCACATCCAGAGATAAAATGGGTCTGGGGTAGGCCTGGGAATCTGCATTTTTAACAAGCACCGCTGGGGACCTCGAGGCCTCAGCCCGTCCTAGCCTACCTGTGTCCATGAGCTGCGGCCTGGCTGAAAGAGTTCATATCCCCCTGGGGGGTTGTAGAAATTCCATTCCTGTACATGGTTCCTATCAGGGGATCCGCACCACGCTCCAACAGCAAACTAACCAGCTCAAAATTTCCTGCAAGCCCAGAGAAGGGGGTTTCATAAGAGAATAAAGCAAAAACAGAGTCATAGGCACATCAAGGGCCAGGGTGGTGCAGACCCCTGTCCGGGGTAAGAAGCGGCAACATACCTACAGCAGCTGCCAGCTGGAGAGGCGTCTCCGAATAGTTCTCCTCACCATGCTCCACCGAGCCTTCCACTTTGGCCCCAGCATCCAGGAGGAGCTGTGGAGGAAGAGCAGCCATTGAGATGTTTCAAGGACACGTGCCCTGAGGGAGCGTTTCCCTCCCTCTGCGTCAGTGATTGTGCACAGGGCCAGAGGTCTATACTTCAGAGGACCAGCAAAGGGCCTCTCCTGTCTTCTAGAATCTCAGGCTACCCAGTGTGCTCCATGCACAATGGTATCAGCATCACATGGGAGCTTGTTAGAAAGACTGCCTGTCTGGCCCCAGCCCCAGACGTACTAAACGAGAGTCTGCATTTTAACAACATCTCCAGGGAATTTGTATGTACATTAAAGTTTCTGCAAGCCACAAGTCCTTGGAACCAGAATGCTGGAGGACTCCCTCATTCAGAGCCTCAGAGGACACTGGAGTGGTCTCCTATAGCCACAGACTCTCAGGAGTCCTAACTAACTTGGGGACATTCTTGGTCAAACAAGGTGAGAGTCCCTCCAAGAACCCTCACAGATGGCTTTAGAACAGGTTAGCAAATGCTAAGTTTTATAAGGTGGTAGAGTGAGCTTCCAGAAGGTATGCTTCTCAAAGACTCCATTCTGGGCATTCCCAAAGACAACTTAAGGGCAGCAGATTCTGTCCACGTGGGATTATGTTCAGAGTGAAGGTGCTGTTAGCATCACTGATGTAATGTGGGGATGGTATGCGCCAGTTTTACTACCTGGCATGCCTGCACCTACAGCATGGAGGTGGCCTGAATTCTGTGAGGCTTTGCTTGCCTTCCTATGTTTCTATTCCTGGTTTAAAAGCTGGGGTTGCCTGTTAAAGGGTGGCTTGTGTGTCTACCAGACTGCCATCTGACCCCTTATTTCTTAACTTCCTCTACTAGGAGGGGTGTGGGCAGAAGCCAGCTCTCAGGGTGACATGTCACACACTCAGCCTCCTAAAACAGCCCTTTGGATCTGTCCTAAGGATTCCCATGACCCAGGAAACAACAAAGGGATCCTGTGATGCCTCGGCTTTACCGAGCAGTCTCTGCAACACCGTCCTCTGCTCTGCATAGAATTCAGAGCCAGGGGCCATATAAAGGAGGCGAGTTCCTGCTGTCCCCAAAGCTGAGTACTTACTACTGGGCCAAAGTGTCGTGGACCAGGAAGTTGATCATTCTTTTCCAATAAAGTAAAGACCCAATGTAAAATCCAGAACGTGCTGGGTGTACTATTCATTGAACACCAACTCTTTGACAGCCATAAGAAGTGCAGGCAATAATATTTATCCGCACATCACCATACTTGAGGCTGTTTCAGAACACACATGCCAAGGCCCTACTCCAGACCTCCTCGATCAGATTCTCAAGAAGTGGGACCCAAGCCAGCACTCTTTGAAAATATTCCTTTGGTGATCTGGATGCTTCTTCCCACTGGTTGGAAACCACTAGATTCTACAAAACACCAGGGTCCCACCTCCAGGGAGGTTCCAAGGTATGGACACCAGCAGTCTCATGTTTATGTCATGACAAACAAAATGAGCAAATCCACAAAACAACAGTCGAGACCCCACCCCAGAGCGGCCAGGAAGAACTCTGCAGGCTTGCCGCTCGTGTGTGAGGTGCTGTGTGGTCACGTGATCACTTCATATTGGTTAAAGCTGGGCCAAACAGATCAAGACATATGATATTTTCTTTTCATGTGATATAAATATAAACTGTGGGTAATCGCCATTAACCAATATGAATCTCTTATGGAATATGCATGCTGGGAGAGGTTTAGATTTGCGTCACAGAGGAGAAAGGTCAGATGTGGAATCCATTAATACCTGAACTACAGGAATATGTCCATGCAACACAGCAAAAGTCAGAGCCGTCCAATGGCGGGTCTCAGGGTGGACGGATGGATATTTATGAGGAGTACTGACAACCTATAAACAAATTGAAGTTATTTTCAAAATGTGACCTTCACAACACCTAGGCTAGCAAATCTGACCTATCTGTAACTAAATGTAGGTTAGAGATGGATAAAAAAGACATCCTGGGAGGTGCCCCGGGAGGTGTTGGCAGATGCCCCCAACACCTCTTGCCAAGTGGGCATTGGTCCTGCTTGTGTGTGTAGGAACAGAGACTGAAGCAACCCGCAGAAGGCAGGGGACTGTGTTTTGGAGATTTTATCCATGGGGCAGGGAGAAAATTTCTCAGTGACTTTTTATCCCCTGGGCCCAATAAGGACTCCTTCACTTTTGTCAGGAATGAATGGGTGGCTTCCGGTCACTGGGGAAGCAGAAATGGTGTTTCTCCATTACAATGAGCAAGTTCCTCTGTCTGTCCCCTTCCTCTTTTTGCTTGAGGGGGGAACGTTCTGAGAGCTGCAGGTTGTCAGATAGCAAAGAAGCATCACTATCATTCCATTCATGCTTTCAAGAGAGGATCGTGGGGGCAGCAGCCTCCTGGGTCGTCCACTTCAAGCTTTCACGCCAGAAAAGACCACCCCTTCTTCTAGGGAAGGGGCTTCACTGACTGCTCACGCTCACCCCACGCTTTCCTCATTTCACCCTACTGCTGGCTTCCAGTTGATAGGGACGCCGGAGTTCCTGGAAGCAGGGCCACAGAGCTTTCCCTGGACACAACGCAAACGGGCAATCTAAGATCTTTCAGGATGGGGGGAGGGTCTCCATGTATCCCAGGCCAAGGCAGAGCAGGGAATCTGTGGGTGGGGGTCTGGCATGATTCGCAATCACATGTGCTCTCATCCCCAACATTTCTGGGGCCATGCAACCTTGACACCTGCAGTTCAGTTCACCATGCTGGACAAGGACCCTGAGCCAAGACTCATGGGATGGGCTGGAGGAGAGAACCAGAGAACCCACCTGGACCCAAAGCCCTCCCCAGGTCTGTACGGTGCTTAGGAACTCACAGCGGGGACGTTGAATCCCCACATATGTGAAACTTGTAAGATCCAAATCCATACTCATTGATTACAAAATATATATATATAGTAATGAGACTGAAGGACATCTAATTTTGGACCAGGCAGGTTTTCCAGAATTACGGCAAGATGACTACAGCATGCCAATCTCTCTGGTGTCTAGACTGCTAATGTCTGGCTGCCAGGGAGTGTGGGTCTCCAGACAGCAGAAAAAAAGAGGGAAAAGTGGGCTCTTCCCTATTCCGAGGATGGGTCAGGATGGAGCAATCCATTAATGGGGTCGCCAACCTGTGCTACGTACAGTCACATTAATTTCTTCTGACAACCATTTGCAATGCTGTGATTATTCTCCCACTCAACAGATAGGGACAGAGAGGTTACACCACTTGCCCAGACCCAAAACGAGTCAGTATGGAGATGGCGATTTCAGAACTTTGAACCCAAGTCTGTTAAATTCTAAAGCCTGTGGGGATGGGGGACCATACTTTCTGTTCTGCCCCACTTCCTCAAGGGAGCCCTGGGATTAGCTTTAAGACCTATCAATTCAGCCCAGGTGGGCCAATCAGGGTTTGGTGAGGGGAGGGCAGAGGATCCCAGCAGGGAAGCCTCAGTTTGGGGGACCGGCCAGAGCATCCTCTGGGGACTGACTGATCAGGTGGAGGGAACTGGCTGATGGCTCAGGACAGCTCTTTCTGCCCCTGTCGCTGAAGGAATGGATTGGCAGTTTGGGTCAGGAATGTGGAACTGTTGAGCCAACTGTGGCCACTGCTCCTTGCAGCCATGATGGTTGTTTAAATGGAACATACATGCAGGAAGCTCCTTGGGGAACGGCTGGACTGCAGCCTCAGGATGCACAAAATCTGTCAGGCAGTTTCTTGGGGGCCACAGTCACTACAGGGCTGAGGAGTGATCTATTGGTTGAAATGAGCACACAGCGGTGGCTCCTGACAGAACAGCCCCCCCTCTCAGGGCTTGCCGGGGGCCCTGCAGTCCTCTGCGCCCTCACCTCAACATTCAGGTCAGCTCCGGCATCCAGCAGCATCTGAACCATCGCCTCGTCCCCACGGACGCAGGCGTACATCAGGGGGGTCATGCCCTGCGGTGAGTTAAAACCAGAGAATGGAGAAGGTTTACAAGGTGGCTGTGGTCAGTCAACAGAAACAAATGGAATGTCTTACGTGAGTGTAGGAGGATCTGCTTGTGCTCAAAATCCAGCAGGTCAAAAGTACATGTGCAGCCCTGTGACTTGCAGGACCACAGCCCTCTGCACTCTGGAAATCACGGCGGAGGGGAGAAGGGAGCTCATGTTGCCTTTTCGGTATTTGTCTCTGCTTGGGTTGGAGGATTTTGGTTTGTCTGTCTGACTCAGGGTGCAATGAACCTAAGAGCATTTCCTAAAATAAGTGGCTGATTTTGACTAAGGGCTCTTAGGACTTTCCAATTTCTGTGACATCAGCCCTCAGCTATTTTACTGATGAATGTTGCTCCGCAATATTTTCTCTCTCACAATATAATGAGCATCTTCCTTGCTCTATATAAACTGCTGCTCAATGTCAAGGGTAACTGGATGCCCCTGAGCATGTGGTGTCCCCCATCACTGAAGCTGGATTGACACTGTCGTTGACAAGCAAAAGGCAAGCCAAGGAGAGATGGCCTTCAGGAATAGCACAGCTGTTCCTGATTCCTGCTTATCACAAACCAAGTACCACAACCCACAGAAGGGAGGGGTGGGTTTTCCAACCAACAGTGTTGGGAAGGCAGCTATTTGGAAAAACATCCAAGTTAGAACCTTACCTCACACCATACACTGTAAACATTTCTAGTTTGATCAGAGATAGCTAGAGAAAAATTAAAACCCTAAAAGATATCTAACTGGTCTCAGGATCCATTTCTAGGCATAAAAGTCATGGAAGAAATCACAGAGGAAAATCATTCTAGCAATGAGGAAATAAAATTGAAAACATTATAGACCAAATTCAAGGTAAAAAGTACATTGAAGCATTTTTGTCACATTATAGCAAAGGGCTGTGTCTAATATGTAAAGAGTTATTCTAAGTAAATTAAAAAACAAAAACAAAAACAGAAAAGCTCCACTGAAAAGTTGGCCAAAGATAGGCTGAAGATTAATAGGGAACACGTAAACAGCTGGAGGGTGGGGAAAAGGAAACAGCTTCTGGGAAATAACTGAAGATGGAGACCCCAAAAAAGGCTGGTGTGTTTGAACCACTGCTTCCGTTTTTAAGAATTTCCCTAATGAAATAATCAGAGAGTTGCATAAAGACTTGTGTAAGTACATTTAGCTCAGCATTATTAATAAAAGTAATTATAAACAACCTAAGTATCCAAGGATCAAGGTATAGCAAATGAAAAAATATTACGACCATTGGATTGGCCATTAAAATGAGTTTTTAAAAAATATTCATTAATATTATCTGACATGTAGAACTAATTAGAACAAATAAAAATTATCTTTAATGCAAAATGTCAAAAAAAGCAAGATATAAATGCCCGAGTTTTTAAATAATGGAGGTGTGTGTATGTATTAGGGATACTTAGTATTTTTCAAGAAAATTGTAAGCTGTAATTAAATATATCATCCCTGTTCTCCCCCTGGAACTCACTGTGTGAGCTGCCCATGCAAAGCAACCTCATTTGCCCCCTGTAACCCCTTCTTTGGAGTTCACTGCTGCTTGTTTCCCCTCAAGGGTCATCTCCTTGACTGAGAGACACCAGTGACTCTCACTGTACCAGTTTCAAGATTTTGGTGGTGGTGGTGGGGGATGATGCCTATTTCTGAGCTGCCTCCTAGGGTCTTCAGACTGTGTCTCTTCCCCACAGTCTAAAAGTTTGGTGAAATCAGCCTGGATGTGTCTTGTGTAGTACCAGACAGGCAGAACCAAAAAAAACAACAACAAAAAAACCCTATAAAAAATACTGTTAAAAAAAATGGCATCTAGCCAGGCGTGGTGGTGCATGCCTGTAGTCCCAGCACTTTGGGAGGCTGGGACAGGAGAATCGAATTCAAAGTCATCCTCAGCAACGGCGAGGTGCCAAGCAACTCAGTGAGACCCTGTCTCTACATAAAACACAAAATAGGGCTGGGGATGTGGCTCAGTGGTCCAGTACCCAAAAAAAAGCATCTAAATGGCCAGCAGAGGGCGCCTCAATCCAGCGCCTGCTGTTTCCATCTTGCTGTGGGTGGTGCAGGCGGAGGCAGTGCTGGCTCAGACACCTGGAGCCTGTACCTGTTCACTCATGGTGTTGATCCCATCAGGCCCCAGCAGAGACACTGCCTGCTTCACCAGGTCTGTCCGTCCACAGTTCAACATCCGAAAACCCAGGTCTTGCTTAAACTTGGCTTCGATGGCCACTGCATCCAGCTTTCGAGAAGCACAAAAGCAGTCATCCGCCCTGAGGGAGGAAGAGATGGTCATGTGGGTATAGCAGCTTCCCGGGGCCTAGTCCCCACCAAGCAAACTTAAGGAAGTACCAGGCTTTTGCATTGTCTTTCATGTAACTAGCCAGTTCCTAGGCTCCCCTTAAAAAGACTTCCTCCTCACATGTCCTGATCCTTTGTCCTTTATGACTGCTGCCTGTTCTGTCTTGACCTGCCTCTGGGCTCCTGTGGCACACTGACCTCAGAATCATGTGGAGAATATTCACTGAATGTCTAAATGGGTGGGCCCTCTGCTAAACTGTTTAAGTGAAATAATTCAATGAATGCCCACAAAAACAGTTAGGTACTATCATTAGCCCTCTTTACACCCAGGGAAACAGAAGCATGTAAGGGACCTTCCCAAGGCACACAGTCTGCAAGTGGCAGAGCTGGGATCTGGACCAGGGTAATCTGTGCAAAGAGCTAGCCTGTGTATCTACTATGTGACACGGTCCTCTAGTCCACAGCATCTACTGTTGGCCTGTTCTCCTGTCTGTTCCTCACACTAGGTGGGAGAGTTCTGAGAGTAGGGACCTTGTCTGCATCTCTCTCCATCCCAGTGCCACTGGGCATGTGGCACGTGGGGTCTTGGGGAATGCGAGTGGAATGAGCACAGAATGGGAGGATTTCCTACACTACAAGCAGCTCAAGACAGAGAACCTGTGAAACTACTCAAGCTATTTGACAAAGTGCACTGAAACTGTCAGCTGGCTGGATGCCAGGAGAAAGAGGCTGGGGCGGGGGGTGGTCATCAGTGGATCAAACAGGTGACGGATTCTAGTTGTAAAGGATGTCACTTCCTTCTTCTGGTGAACTAATCCATTAATTATTAAATCACTATGCATTTATTGAGCTTGTGTCAAATTCTGCTCTAAGTGCTGAGAATACCAAGGTAAACAGGTTGCGGCCCCGCCTCCAGAAGCCTACCACCTGGAAGGAGAGAGGATGCAGGTATGGGCTGTTGTCATTCAATGTGGCAAATGCAAGGGTTGAGGGTTCAGAGACATGTACTGGCCCAGAGCAAGTCCATTGGGGGAAAATGAAGAAGCTGGACCACAGAGCCCAGGGGATCTGGTGATGCTTCTGAGGGAGGCGAGCCCTGAGCCGTGCCTTAAGGGGACAGGAGGAGCTGGCCTGTGTATCTACTATGTGACACTGTCCTCTAGTCACAGCATCTACTGTTGGCCTGTTCTCCTGTCTGTTCCTCACACTAGGTGGGAGAGTTCTGAGAGGGCAGAAGAGGGCAAAAGCACTTTGGGCAAAAGTCTGGAGATGGGGTGTGGCAGGCAGTGTGAGGGTCCCTGTGGAGACTGAGTGTTTCTGGGCAGAGAGTGCCAGAGGCTGAGGGTGATAGGGGCAAGCCTTAGTCCCTAAGGTTCAGCCTTTATCTTCAAAAGCCAGTGAGGGTGGCTGAGCAGGCGGAGGGACATGGCTGGCCAGTGGTCCTCAGAGGCAGGGAGGATGGGAGAGAGAAGCCAACCAAAGAGGCAGGAGATGGGTCGGTGCTGAGTGAGCTGCTGAGCAGAGCAGCCTCCACCAAGCAAGGAGAGACAGGAGCTGAGGGACAGCTGGGGTGCTGGGCTGGCACTAAGTTCATGGTGCTGCCTTCTGCCCTCCAGGGTGCCTGCTGCCCAGACTCAGAGGCCAGCCAACGCCCACTGTGTGAGCAGGAGCTGCAGCTAACTCTGACCCCTTCAGATTTCCTCTGCTGGCTGCCAGAGGCCGGGAACTGAGGAAAGGGGCCAGCTGTTCAGAACAACAGGCTGGGTGCCTCCCTGTACCTAACCTGTTTGTGGTGGCAGGAAGCCAGTGGGACACCACCTTCTTTTTAATCCCTGGAGGGCATAAAGGGGGCTGCTCCTCCAGAGTGTTGATGTCACTCAGGCTCCCGTTCACCAGTAAGGCCAGGATCTGGGGCTGAGCCACCAGAGAGCCTCGGGAAGTGGACAGATGCGTGTGAATTTGGCCTGCCACAGGTTCCTGTCTACCTGTCTACCATGCATCTCCGCTTGGCTGAGCAGCCTCAGGCAGAAGGCAGTCCCATAATAGGGACCCTGCGGGAGGAGATACCAGACATGAGGACAATGCTTTCGGCCACCAGGGGGCGCTGGTGCGGAGCAGATAGATGCCAGGTCCCTGAGACAGGAGGCTTGGTGTTGAGATGGGGTCTCATCTGCATCTGCACCTCAGGAATTGGGTGTCAGGCCAGCCTCCAGGGATCTGTTTGTATAAGAGCCTTGGGAGGGACAAGGAAAAGTATTTAGGAGCTTACAACTGGCCAGGATCTGGACTCCAGGATCAAGGCCACCTCAACATTGCTGGCAAGGTCTCCAGGGGGCCACCTGGGTGGTAGGAAGAACTGAAGGACTACAGGCCTGGCTTCAGCAACCAAGACATGAACTTCTAGGGTACAGACGGGGGCTGTGCCTCAGGGCTTCTTGGCTCAGCTCATGGGGGTTTTGAACTTGGGTCTCCTGCAGCTAGAGTGACCAGATCAAGCAAATAAAAAATACCAAAGAAATATTGCACAGGACACACTTATACTAAAACATGATCCACTGTTTGTCTCAAATGAGCTGGCTGTCCCATCCTCGATCTGGGAAGAGACAGAACTCTCTCTCAGGGGTCCAGAAAGGACCTGCAGAGAAACCACAGATCCCTCCAAAGTATACACAGTGGGGAGGGACTCTTGGTGTAGCGGCAGCCATCATCCAAGGGACCAATAGTCCCTAACGATGGCTAAAGAAGCAGTTTCACATAATCAGAGTAACAGGGCAAAGTCCTAGGGTGTCTATCACAGAAGCCTCCAGGAGAGATGAGGTGGGGCTTGTGTGTGTTGTACTGAAGCATCTGGACCCCACACTGAAGTGTGTGTGTGTGCACAAATCTTGGAGAGCTATTGGATTTGACACATTGTAAGGACAAACCCCTCCCCCCGATTTTATTTTATTTATTTAATTTTCTGTCTCCTTTCTTATTCCATATTGTTATTGGTGCATTATGGTTGTACATGATGGTGCAATTTGTTGTTACGTATCTGTGAGTGCACATAATATGACAATATAACATGGCCAATATCATTCTCCAGTACTTTTCCTTTCCCTCTAGGGACAACCTTTCTTCTAACAGACTGCCACCCAATCTGGAAAAGGCTGCTTTGTGGTAGCCAGAGCTCCATCTTGAGACAAAGATGCTATAAACTGTCACTGTCATGGAAAAACCCTCACCATCATTTCCTCTTTTTTGCCTGTCTCTGAGTCCCTTCCGATGGCATCAATAATTCAAGGACTCATTCAAGTAAGCTTTTCTCCCCCTGAAGTCAAGCTAATTCCACATGACTGGGTAAATAGTATTGGGCACCTACTGTGTGCCAGTCCCCATGCTAAGGAGCCCTGGAGGAGGGAGACAGATCCCCTGTTCAGAGCTCACAAGCTCATAAACAGATAATTCTAAGAACATCAGAAGTGTTTACCAGCTACACAGGTCCTTGATTTTAATTAGAAAGAGACAAATGGCAAAAAATTTACTGCAGCTAAGATGACGATGATGATAATTGTTATTACAAGAAGCTGACATTTATCGAATACTTATTACTGAAATCTAAGCCCTTTCCATGTATTAACTCATGCAAGTATTGCAACGAGCTGGTGATCTAAGTGCTAGTAGAAACCTCACTCCAGAGATGGGGAAACTAAGGCCAAGGAGCTACCTAAGTCTCAGAATTGATCAAGGGGTGAGCCAGGATTTGGCTGAGTGACTTGACACCCATCCTGTCCTGCTTGGCGGGACCTGGCTTGCTCCATCATGCCAATGTGTCCATATATTGAGCTCCTGCTTGAGCTAGTCTCTCCATGTCTCTCAGACTCTCAAATTGCATGTCTCAAATGGAAGTTCTTATGAACACACCTGGTCCCACCCTCCAAACCTGTCCCTGGTCACCCATCACAATGAACGGCACCACTGTCCACCCAGAACCTGGTCTCACACCCGTATCCATTCCATGGGCTGTTTATTTTGCACCCATATCCCAAATCCATCTCCTCTCCACTGCCTGCTCCTACCCAGGTCCTTGGCCATTTGCATGTCTTCTTTTGAGAAATGTCTATTCAGATGTTTTGCTCATTTTCAGTTATTTGTTTCCTTGCTATTGAATTGAGTTCCTTATGTTTTTTGGATAGTAACCTCTTATCAGGTGTATGGTTGGCAAATACTTGGTCCCATTCTGTGGGTTCTTTCTTTCCTCTGTTGATTGTTTCCTTTGCTGTGCAGAAGTTTTTAATTTGATTCAATCCCCTTTGTCTATTTTTGCTTCCTTGTTTATGCTTTGGGGAATGTATCCAAATAATCACTATCAAGATCAAAGTCATGGAGCAAAACTCTATGTTTTCTTCTAGTAGTTTTACAGTTTCAGGTCTTTGAATCCATTTTGAGTTGATTTTTGTATATGCTATGAGATCAGGATATAATTCCCTTCTCCTATCTGCTGATACCCGGTTTTCCCCGTACCATGCATTTTTTAAAAAAAATCTTTAATTAATTAATTTATTTTATGTGGTGCTGAAAATCGAACTCAGTGCCTCACACGTGCTTGGCAGGTGCTCTACCACTGAGCCACAACCCCAGCCCAACACCATGAATTTTTAAAGAGACGGTCCTTTCCCCATTTTGGGGGTGTTGGCACCGATCATTCTTGAAAGCAGGCCCCATTCTTGAAAGCACCTGTCTATCAAAACTCCCTTGGACACACAAAGTAAATAGAGTTCTACCTATGGAACTTTGCCAGTTAAGGCAGGCAAGGAAAATAAAACAGGTAAGAAACATTTCCTACAAAAGTGTGAATACATGGTTTCTGTTCAACCCAGTTTGTTAGAGAATTTAACTCTGAAACAAACAAACAAACAAACAAACAAAAAACCCCAATTCCTGCAGCATTCCTGGGAACAGGGCCCAGGGCTTCACTTAACTCTCTCTGAAAGTCCCTGAAGGATCTCTATGGCTGTAAACCAGCAGGTCCCCTGGTGGCCTGAACAAATCTGTGTGCTGTCCTTTGTGCCTGACTTATCTATGCAGAAGTCTATTAAACCAGTCACCTGGGGCTTCACCAGAAGCTGACCAACTTTGTGGCTCTCCCTTTGAGTGGCTTTCAACAATGCAATCAAAGATCTGATCAATTTAAGTAAGAAGTTCAGCTACTGAGCCGGTCAATTTCTCTGATTTCTCAAGTGCTCCAGCCCCTAGAGACTTGCTCAATGTCTTCCACCACTTTAGGGACGTGAATGACTTGAGAAAGACATTTTCCAGAAGGCCTGCAGGGGGCCTGGCTTGGCAAGGGACTGTGCTGCCTTTTCTCCCCAAGAAAGGAGACAGCAAACTGCTGTTCTCTCGATGCCTTCCAAGGGACAAATGCAGGCTGGTGACCCCCAAATACCTGTATGCATTTATTATCCTTTAAAGCCACCACAGAAGCTATGAGCACCAACTCTGGTGTCTCCCTACCTGAGTTTAAGTCCCAGTTTGGTTACTTAGTGGCCATGTGATCTTGGGGCCAGTTACTTAACCATTTTGTTATTTGATTTTCTCATCTGTAAAAGAAGCTTTAGTCATAATACCTTCCTCATAGGATTTTGGGTGTGGATCAAATGAGATAATCCACGCACAGTGCTTAGCACACAGCTCTTATTACATGTCAGATACATCATACACAATTGTTACAAATTACAAAGATGAATGCAACCGTTTGGAAAGAATATACTGCATCTGGGAGGAGCAGATACACAGAGGAGATACAGCACACTGCCATCCTAGTGCTCTTTTTTTTTGTACTAGGAATTGAACCCAGGGGTACTTAACCACTGAACCACATCCCCAGCCCTTGTTTATATTTTATTTTGAGATAAAGCCTCGCTGAGTTGCTTAAGGGCCTCACTAAGTTGCCGAGGCTGCCTTTGAACTCCTGATCCTCATAGTAGTGCTTCTTAAGGTCTCAGATGTGACACTGTGTCTAACAAATACCATCAGAGTCCAGGCAATCCTTTCCCTGTGGGGGAAGCCTGGCTCCCAGGAAGGCTGCCACCTGGTCCCGCATGGTTTTGTAAGCGAATTGCAAGTAATGACAGAGGCTCAGGGAGAGTCAGTGTCACACAAAAACACAATTTCTGGAATAGTCTAGTAAGTGAGGAAAGGCACTGGGCACTGTGGGCCTGCCCAACAAGGGTCCTCCTCTTTTCTCCTCTGCTCTAGGGCCATCTCAATCTCACTGGTGCTAGAAGGTACCTGGCAGCTCCTGGGCACCCGGAGGGTCAGATGCAGTGTGACTCTGGGAAGCCTGTCCAGAGAACATGGGCTTGGATGCTGGGGTTCATCTCTTGGCTCTGCTCTCACAGCTGGGTAATCCTGTGCCTTTAGTTTTCTCATACATTAAATGGTGATATCACATTTCTTTCTGTGTTTTACTTATTCAACAAATCCTGACATAGCCTTTACTCCACACCAGGTATAATCTAAGCTTTTTATAAGTGTTAATTTAATTCTCATGATTATCCTATGAGGCAGGCAATATTTTAAGTCTGTTTGATAAATAAGGAAAGAGGGCACAGAGAGGTTAATTAACTGGTTGTGTTAGTCTGTTTCTACTGCTATAACAAAGTACCTGAAACCAGTTACTTACAAAGAAACAGGTTCATTTAGCTCAGAGTTCTAGAGGTACAAAGCTTAAGATTGGGAGACCCCCTTGGTTTGACCTCTGGTAAAGTCCCCCGATGTTACACATTATGGCGGATGGCATTGTGGGAGGAGTGTGTGCAAGAGAGAGAGAGATCATATGGCAAGACAGGAGGCCAGAGTGGGGAGGGGCCCATCTTGTTCTTCTATCACAACCCTCTCTCAAGAATTAACCAGGGTTCCAGGAGAACTACAGTAATACCTTTGGAGGTCAGCAACCTCAGCGATCTCTGAATCCCTACCTCTGAAAGTTTCCATCACACTGAAGACCAAGCATCCAATGTCTGAATGCAGGGGACAAACCCTATCCCAGTCATAGCACTTGCTCACAGTCACAGCTAATAAGGAGTAGATGTGAACACCTGGCTTCTGAGGGAGCCACTCTTCACATCCCTGCTCGGTGATCTGCTGGCCAACAGGGACTGTCCTGGCTTGGAAGCTCAGGTTCTGCAGGGATCCTCATAACAGGACTCAGAAATCTGTGTCCCAGAGGCCCCCAGGGCCCCATCACCATGGGCAGAAATTAAAAAGGCCACCCTTGATTGCACACTAACTGTGGCTGGGCATTGTGCTGAGTGCTCAATTTCTGCCACTCCAACTGATCCTCTCCTAGGAGGAGAAGAGGAGATGATCTTCCCCATTCTACCAGCAAGGGACCTGGGAAGGCTGAGTGTCTGACCTCAAAGCCTGTGTTCTCACCGAGCAGCACACCCCAGTGCCTGAGCCTAGTGCTCACATCCAAGGACTGCTTCTTACTGGCTATGGGACCTTGGGCAGGTTATGATGCAGTGCTCACTGACAATAGCTGTAATGAGGTGTAAAGGGAAAATACTCCTGAAGCACTCAGCACCGTGTGTGATGGTAACAACTGCCCCAAACTTGAAACACACATTGATGACAATGATTCTGTAATTGTGGGCCCTCTCTCCAGGGATTTAACCAGGCCCTCTCCATCTTCCAGCCCCAGGCAGCCCTTTCTTGGATACTGAGGCCTTTTTCAACTGTTCTGCAGCCTGGTCACTTTGAGCCCAGCCCCACTGAGGCCTCTCACTTGCTGGGCCCGAGAGCTCCCCTCTACCTCCTGGCTGGAGCTTTCCACACTTCCTGCTCACATGCTTTTGCTCTCATTCATCCAGGCCTCACCAACAGGCTGGCCATCTGGGACCAGGAAATTCCAAGGTCCATCTCTGAGGCAGCAGCCAGGGGCCTGCTTGGGGACCACATGAGGAGAGAGGCCATTGTACTCTGCTCACACAGAAAGTGCCAGAAGCCTACCACTGCAGGGTGCAGGCTGAGGTTTTGGCTGTCGTGGGGAGGAAATGAGAAGATGCAGCCCCACTAAGCTGCCTAGGCCCCAGTGGTCCTTAATGTGAATTACAGTATGGCCCCCCAAGGCCACTGGTCAGACTAGCTGTCTGGGAAAGGTACAAACAGAGAAAGAGTAAATGTGGATGAACAGCTTCCTGAACACACTACAGTTAATATAACAACAGGCATTTATAAATAGTGCTCCATTTACTAAGCTTTTCACATTAAGATTAACCTCACTTAATCTCCAAAATAAACCCCAAATTGGGGACTGTTTTCCTCACTCTGCAGAACAAAACATGGAGGTGCTGGGGTTCACTTTCCCACGGTCACACAGCTCTAGTTGGTGGAACTGGCAGGGAACCCAGGAACCTGACGCAGTTCCACTAACGTCTTGCTTAAACCTCAACAGGAAACTCCAGGGCAAGTTTTCATATCCCCATGGTAACCCCAAGAAACAGGACTCCAAGGAGTGAAGCATCAAGTCCTAAAGTCACCTGGCTCCGTGTCCCTCCATTTCAGCCCAGACCTGTCTCATTCCAAAGTCCAGGCTTCGGTTACACTTGTGTGAGTCCCCACTCTGGTCCAGTCCCAGAGTTCACCAATTTGCAATACCCACACGGACGGGAAGTGATTTCCAGGCTAAACGGCTCTAACTCAACATGGGAATGGAGGACCAGGCTGCCAGTCCTTCATGTCCCCCTGGCATACTGCGTTACGACTTCTAGGGTAGGACGATGCGCCCATGTCGCTTCTGAACACTTGGGAACTCACTGGAAGCGGCAGGGAAAGCCCTGGGTGGAATCTGCTGCTAAAACAACCTCTTGCTTTGCTGCGTGGCCTTGGGCAACCTCACGGCCTCTGCCTCCTCCTGGATAAGATCGGAGGGCAGCACGTGTGCGTAAGGTTTCCAGGAGGACCGAGTAAACCGCGCATGCGCGTCCCTTCCACCAGTCTGGGCCTCTCAGCGGGTGGATGTGCACCTGGGTGGGAGGTGCGATGCTGACGATGACTGTGGATTCCGCCGATGTGGACCTCTGTCAGCCTCTGCATCACTCCAGCTGCCTCTGCAGGGTCTCTCGGGAACCCCATGGGGGCTGCCAAGCAACGCCCAAGGCAAGGACGGCAAGCTCCTGTCCTATGGCAACCGACGTGGCTGCCTGGAGTCTGGTGTGCAGGAGGATTCTGAGGCATAGCCAAGGTTAGAGAGGAAAGAACACGACCCAAGCCCTGCAGGACACTTGTGGAAGGAACACGCAAGGCAGGAAGAAAGCCAGGATACCGGGGTTCTGTTATGGCTCTATCAACCACGAGGCATGTGACAAGTCACCTTACTTCTCCTAAGATTCCTCATCTATGAAAGGGTCCAGGGCTGGCCAGCTCTTGGGGACTTCCAAGCAGGACATTCTGAGTTCATGATAGGTTTCTTGATGCTCCTATTCCACTCTTTACTAGGCAAGCACTTCCCTCCCCCAGGCCACCCCCCATTCCAGCTTCCCTGTTCTGCTTTTAGTTCACGAAGCACTTTTCACCTGGTGTGTGGGGGCATGGTGGCAACGGGTGCTCACTGCCCACCCCCACCCCAGCATCCACTCTCTACTTCTTCCTCATAGGAATAGAGGGTCACCTGCCCTCACAAATTCTGGCTGGGCACACGGGCACTCAGCTGGGGATGGTACTTCCCTACCCTGTGTGGCTAGTCCGGGCCAGTGATTAAGTCCTCACCCACAGAATACAAGCAGAAGCGACACAGTGACTTCTGGTCCAGCATTGTGCTGGAGCCGGATATTACTGGCTTGCAAAAGCTAGCAATGTGCCTCTCCCTGACCCCGCATTCAGTGACATCCATTGCTAACTTGAAATCAGCCTTAGTAGAAGTCATCTAGACTCTAGAAACTGGCAAATGCTACAGAACATAGTTCTTGACCACACATCACAGTCTAGGTCATCTGCTTAAGAGGAAGCTTCCAGCCCTGGCTTTCCATTTGTTCCCTTCTCCAACCAATAAGTGGACTTGCCAGTGTCCTTGCTCTAACCATGCAGGTGCCAATGCTCTAGGGCAGGGTCAGCAAACTTTTTCTTAAGTCGAGTCAGTCACTATTTGAGGCTCATAAGCCAGATGGTCTCTGTTGTGGCTCCTCAGCTCTGCTACTGAAGCCTGAAAACAGCTATAGGTGACATGCAAGCATGGCTGTGTTCCAATAAAACTTTATTTAAAAAAATAACATAGGAGGCCAACTCAGGGGCCATGGTTTGCTGATCTCTGCTCTAAAGAAACTGCCAGCTTGCAATCCCAGCACTTTGGGAGGCTGAGACTGGAGAATCGCAAGTTCAAAGCCTGCCTCAGCAATGGCGAGGCGCTAAGCATCTCAGTGAGACCCTGTTTCTACATAAAACACAAAATAGGGCTGGGGATGTGGCTCAGTGGTCAAGTGCCCCTGAGTTCAATCCTGGGTACCAGGAGAAACAAAACAAAACTGCCAGGCAACCAGAGGGAAGGAAGCTGCGTCTTCAAAAGATCTGTGTAGCACACGGAGCCTGCACAGGCTGACCTGTTACATGGGTAAGAAATAATGTCACAGAGAAGCACTGTACTCTGGAGCCACCATATACACAGCTTGTCACCTGTCCAATACTTGGACTAAGAAAAGAAATGCCCCTTGCGTGTGGAAACTGAAAAGGCCCAATCTGGCTGCTTTCTCCACCTCAGAGGAGAAGGTTGGCGTCTGCAGACCCAAGCAGACAGTGTCCAGGAAAGCAGGGTTTTGTTTCCTGGAGTCTGGTGATGCATGTGTGGCCCACAGTGTGCGCCGAGTGTGCCTGTGGTGACCCCCCCGGGTGTCTGGCAGGACTCTGAGGACACATCAGGGGTGCAGGTGTGTCTGCTCTGTGTGGTTCTTCTTTCCCAGTTTAATGGGCACCAGAATGAGGCAGCCTGTCGGGGAACAAGACTGAGATTTGCTGGTTTACACTTTCATTTCAAAGCTGCCCAGTGATTTTCAGAGAGTCACAAAAAAGTCACATTCTGTTCTTGCTGTGAGGAAGCAAGGCTGGATGAGAACTGAAACAAGGGGGAAGGTGGAGGGGTGAGGGGGAAGGCAGGCAGAAGGGAGAACTCCAGGGCTGGGGACCCACACTGTCCCCAACCCACGCTGCATGCCGAAACAGTTTGAGTTGGGCGACTTTCATGTGGGTACACACTTGCCTCATTTCCCCCTGATATTTACATAGCCAGGGGCACTCATTGGTATTTCCCACCTGTTCCTGGTAGCGCTGCTGTTTGGAGCCTAAACAAGGGAGGGGTGACACATTCTAGTATTGCAGATGGAAGATATTTTAAGAAGTCTTCATTGATTCATTCAGATCACCTAAAGGCCACATGTCAAGAATGTGTTAGGCATTCTGAGTGTTTGGTACCATAAATATTTTATTGGTTCTCCAACTAAAGTAAAAAACAATAATATGATAACAGCAAACAATAGACATTTACTATGTGCTAAGAACTATCCCAATTTTACCTATATACATACACATGTGCTTTTGTGTGTTGCCCATACATATATGCAAATGAATACATATGTGTAATATATATTTAAATACACACACATATATATACTCATTCATATATATGGTCTTTCCTAATCCTACTTTAACTCTATGCAATTCATCTTCATTTTCCAGAAGAGGTAATTACAGGACAGAGAGGCTAAGAAACTTGCCCAAGGTCACACAGCTAGTCATGGTAGAGCTGAGGCTGGAAGTTAGGCAGGCTGCCGCTAGGCCTGCTCTTACCACCCACTCCACTGCCACTCTGTGCTACTGCAGGCCTCCCACATTTACTTAGATTCTCTTCAAATACTGCCTGGGTCACTAGCTACTAGATGCCAGGTACTGGGCTGTGGGCCAACTCCAGACCTTCCTGAGATCAGGAAGCCAGCAGTGTGAGAGGTGCTGATCAGTATGGATGAGTCGTGGGTATATTTAAGAATAGAATCCAAGTTTTTCTTCTAAAGTCATTTAGCAGATATCTCCATGGACATCTTTAGGTTTTTATACTGCAGTGAGTCTGAACCAGGGGTGATTTGGAGACCTGGGGGCATTTGGCAACACCTAAGATATTTTTGGTGGTCCTTGCTGCCACCTAGTACGTAGAGCTGAGGGTGCTGTCGACATCCTATAATGCCCCAGATAGCCCTGTCCCTAGCCCTACTGCATCAAAGAATCATCCAGCTGCAAATGTCTATAGTGCTGAGGTTGAGAAACCCTGGTGTAGGATAATAAAACATTTTTGTGTCACTTCTTATATATCAAGTCATTCCCATTACAGGATTCTATAAGTGTGACAATAAAATGGTGCCTTCAGAAATGAGTCGTGAAATGGCAAATTGGAGACTATGGGCTTGTCTTGGATAGGCACCTCCTCGCACACGTTCCTTACACAGCCTTAGTCAAATCCCTTTCACAGGCTTCAAGTTCTGGAGTTGATGACTTTTTTTTTTTTCCTTTTCTTTTGGGTAGCAAAAAGATGAACAAATTGAGAGTCCTTTGTGCTGAGGTAAGCTACACCAAGATTTCTGTGCACCTTTCTAAGAAAGAAAAGAATTATATTATTGCAGCAACTGGAACATATAATGCTTGTGAAGTTCCTAGGAGAAATCTTGGCCCCAAATTGTGCCTACTTGCTATTTAATGGTGCTACAAAGTGCAGAAAAGAGCCAGCTCATTAAACCTGCCTTGGATAAGGAAAAGCACATGTGCCCTGCCTATCTGCTTTGACAGAGACATCAAGGGGCCTGGACCCTTTCCTCTTTAGAAGTTGAGGCCTAGTTAGTGGCAAAACCCACTGTCTTTACCTCCTGGAAGACAGAAATTCTAGGTCTGTCTGAATGTGTTTAAAAAGGTTCATCTCAAAAGCAAGGACTGCAAACACCCAGGAGAATGGAACTAGTGTGCTCATATCTGAAGGTCTTGTCACATTAGTAAACAATAATGAAGCAGCATTATAGAAGTCTTGCTTTGACATCATGGCTTATTGTTAAGAAGAGTGAAAAACAGGGTCTACCTATAGAGAAAGGATGTTTAAGGATGTAAGCTCTTAATGTGTCCCATCTGGCAGAGACTGGTTGTTGTCTTCCAGAGTCCCTTATCTTCTTCATGTATTGTTGTAGGACTTGGACTGTTAGCTGGCCGCATGGTGGTTAGAGAAAGACTACATTTCCCAAGTTCCCTTGCAGCTATGTATGGTCACATGACTAAGTAATGGCCAATAGGAGGTGATGTGTGTAATATCTGGGTCATGCCTTCTACTTTCCTTCTCCCCATTGGATAGATATGTCCTGCTGGGTGGGGCATGCAGAGGAAGGTACCAACCAAGGGACAGCAGAGCAACAAGAGGGAAGGAGTCTGGGTTATGACCTTGTGGATCTGGTGCAAGAAGTCTCAGACTTCTTGTCTGGATTGTTGCGTGAGGGAAAATTTTACCCTCCTGTCTTATTCAAGCCTAGGTATTCTGCCTGTCTGTTGCAGCTAACAAATTTATATTCTAACCAATCCATTCCACTAATGGCTTTTAAGTTTAAATAGACTCAGTGAAGCACAAGCAGTGAGTATAGCCAGCTACTGTGCTAGGTGCTACAGATTTGAAGATGAAAGCACACAACATCCTCCAAGGAGTTCTAGAAAGATCTGATGGTCTTCTTTAATAGCAATTTTCATGGATAAACAAACCAACTCCTGAAGTTCCAAGTTCCAGGGTTACAATCCCAAAATGTACTCATAGCAAACCCAGCCCTCTAAGACACTCTTTTTCTGTAAAGGGCAGGGTAGTAAATATTTTAGGCTTTGTGGGCCATATGGTTTCTCTCATAGCTACTTACCCCTGCCACTGTAGGGGAAAAGCAGCTATGGAAAATACTAAAAACGAGGTGCAGCTGTTTTCATACAACTTTATTTGTAAACAGAGGGAACAGGAGGCTGGAGTTTGCTGATCACTGCTTTATGTTAAAATATTTAATAGAACAGCCTTCTCTTTGAGATTTATAAGAAATATAAGATGTTTAAAGATCTGAGAATTTTTTAAAGCCTGTTTAATTTCATTTAAGCTAGTGTTTCCCAAATTTATTGACCCATTTAACATTTTTTAATGCTTATTCATATCTCAGAACTGGTCTTCTGAACATGTTGTTGCAAACACTAAAATAAAAGTTAAGTACATAACTTTTATTGTTAACACATCATTTTAGGCACATATAAAATAGAGACTAATACGATGACCTCCTGCACACTGACCATCCAAGATGAAAAAATAAAGCATCACACATATGAACAAAGGTGCTTACATACTTCTCTGGATTCTATCATCAATTCTACCTTCTTGACAGGACCTTCCTCTTGAATTTGACATTTATAATCTCTATGCATGCTTTCTAGTTTCTACTATATATACACAAATTCCTAACAACATAGAGGCTCTCTTTTGCCTCTAAGTTTTTTTGGCAAACTTTATATAAATGTTAGTATACAGTAGAAATCCTTCTTCAACTTGTTCTTTTGATTTTGCACAATATTTGGGAGTTGGCCATGTAGTAACATATAGTTCTAGTTCATTTATTTTCATTGCTACTTGGCTTTCTGTTAAATGAACATACCATAATTTATTTATCCATTTTCCTAGAGAAAGCTTGTTATTTCTGTCTCTTTTGCTATTATACACACCGCACCTATAAACATCTTTGTATGTGTCTCCTTATTTCCATATGGAAGTGTTTCTCTAGGGTGTAGATATAGGAGTAGAATTATGTGTTTTTGAGTTTACTTGAAAGTGGATTCAGAGTCCCCTCCAGTGGTGTTTAAGAGTTCTCACTACTCTGTATCTTTGCTCAAATCTGGTATTATCAGACTTTAATATTGTTTTGCCTGAAGGGTATGAAATGTATCCCTGGGTGTGGTTCTGATTTACATTTGCAGGATTCCCAGTTGAGCCTGTCTCCCATATCTCTTGGCCATGTGGTAGGATATTTCTACCTCACGTCTTCTCAGGGAGATCTGGCATTGACCAAAGCTGACAGGTGCATCTGAATTCCTAAAAGGACCTGGGGCTGCTGGCTGAGGCTTTCAACATGAAACTGTGAGTCTGTCATAAAGGTGACTTTCACATTTCCCTCGAGTCTTTGACTGAAGCTGCCTTACTAATAGGGGAACATGGGCTTTGGAGTCAGGCAGACTGGGTCAAATGCCAGATGGGTCATGTTCTTCATATCACTGTGGGCAGACTTCCTAATTTCCTGAAGCTCCAGTTTCCTCAGGCATAGGCAGGGGAGAGAGTCTCTCAGAAGGCTCCAGAGAGCTGAACGGAGGGTGCATGATAAATACCTGGGACTGTGCCTGGTCTACGTAGGCTCTTGATCTGTCATCTCACAGAGATTTAAGAGATGTGAGCGGATGCTACTCTTATTTCCTTCACCCTCTCTGTCTCATTTACCCCACAGGTCAGAGTGTTACTATCATTTAGCACATCTAATGTCTGACTGCAAAACTGAATAACTTTCAGAGCTGGAAAAGACACTGAGGACCACCCAATCTGTTAGACCTGCACTTTCCAGGGGGTGTCGTAAGGGCGGATGAAAGGACAGCATGCTTTGGAGACAGGGTGCATACACAGTGGCATAGCGATCCCTACTAAGCTTTAGGGAGGATGGGACCAGCTTCTTCATTGTTAGCAAAAACACCTTTGCCCTGGCTTTGTACTGAGCTCTTTGTGCTAAATAATGACTCTGCAGTAAGTCCTGGTCACCTGACTCATTGCCAGGGAAAGATAATGATCCTGAGTAAGTAATACTTTAAACGAGGGTTTGGGAGTCTGCTGGCACGTAAGGAAATAAGCATGTTGAGTAGAAATCTAATACAATCAAGAGCAGTCCCCGAAAATAAATAGATAAATAAATCAATCTCTGTTTCTCAGGAAGCCAAATCCCACGTGGCAAACCACAGACCCTCAAACTTCCCTTGGCTTGGCCTGGAAGTCCCGATTTGGAAACAAGCCCCAGTGCTACTTAAGATGTACTACTTTGTGTGGCTGTAAGCACCAAATGTGTTTCTGTTTTGGTTTTAACACTTTGAAAGCTTGCAACCAATTCCAAATGTTGGCAAATCGGCTGTGGCCTGCAGTCTGCCTTCCACCCACACCAGGCTGTTGCTCGAGCGCTCTTGTGAAGGGCACTAGTGACTTCCCTTCTGCCAGGGCGAGTGGCCTCTTCTCAGCCCACATTGCCTCCACAGTGTCTCAATTCTGGAGCTGGTGACCCTGCTCCATCTTAGATTCCTTGGCCTGCGCCTGTCCCTCCGCTTCTGCACGCTCTTTTCTCACCTGGGACAACTGTTCCTCGTCTCAGGGTGCCTGCTCTTCCGTTGTTCCCTTGGGGTGATCTCATCCACACCCATGACTTTAATAGTGCCTGTTTGCCAGAGTCCTCCCCCCACAAAGGCTTCTTTAGTTAGGACCTCTCTTTTCTGAGGTCTTACCTGAGTTCTCACCTGCCTCTCAGTGTTTCACCTCAAAGCCTTTCTGCATCTGAATTAGTTCAGGAAAAGCCCGGTCTGTTCACTTACAGTACCACCAACATACTTCATGACAGCCTTGGGCACCATTCATTCATTATTGGACAAAATTACTGGATCCCAATTATGTGCCTGGCCCCACAATTAAGGTTACTGATTTCTGCCCCAGTCCTAAAGAAGAAGCCAGTTGTCTTAGATAAAAGTCCATGCCGTGACTCTTTCTTTCAGAAGATTGCATGCCCCTAGTAACTCCCCAAGCCTCTGCTCACTTGGGACAAGGCCCAGTCAATTAGAGGCCACATCTGCTGTCTGTACACGTCCTCCTCCCTGTCTGTTCTCTTCCCATTAATGACCCCGTCCATGAGGACTCAATTGCTCTGAAGGAGGTCCAGGACTCCAGCCAACATTGGCCTTCAGAATCTCATACTTCAGAGATGAGTCACACAGAATTCTGGAATCACAGAGGTGGGGACAGTGGCTCCCAAGCCAGCCATCCCTGGCTAATTTTCTTCCTGCATCTTGGGGACTGTTCCACCAACCATAGCAACAGGTCTAAGATACAGAAGACTCAGCCCTGAGCTACAACCTCTTTTCCTGATGGTAAGCCACCATACCTGTTTTCTTGCTCTCCTGGCCTGCATGGTCCAGAGGGGAGAAAATAGGGTACTAGGTAAACCTTAATGTGCATTCTATGACACAAGCCTTGTTCTAAATGATATGTATAAATTATTTCATTTTAATCTTCTCACAATCTTAACAGGTAGGCATATTATTGTCACCATGTTGTAGATACAGAAACTGAGGCCCAGAGGGCATGAATTACTTGCCTAAGGTCACACAAAGAATAAGTGGTCAAGCCAGGATTGGAATCCAGGTCATCTGGCTGCAAGGCCTATGCTCCTAACCACCGTGCTCCTAACCACTGGGCTCTGCTCCCTCTTTAAGAAGAGTCTGAGGAAGCACAACTCCCTGGTAACCCTGCTCCAATGGAGAAGCCTGGTAAAGACCTCTCATTTGGATGAACAACATTTTCCAAACCAAACCCTTTACTAATTCTCCTGCATGCCCTTTGGAAAAAGCATCCCTAGCTGCACATGTTCCCAAGCTAGACACCTCAGAGTCAATTTTTCTTTTCTTTTGTGATGCTGGGGATGGAACCAGGGCCTCGCTCATGCTAGGCAAGCACTCTACCACTGAGCCACATCCCCAGCCCAGAGTCAACGTGTAACATAAAAATTTGGTGAGTAGAGAGGACTGTGCTACAAAACCCGACAGCCAAGGGCATTTCCCTCCAGCCTTTCCTCCCTAGGGGTGTGGATTAACTTATGTTTCCCAAAAACATCTGAGGTGCTTAGGGTGGGTGCTAAGCTACTATGACGACTGTCCTCAGAAGAAGATGGAAATGTGGACACAGACATGGAGGGAAGACAGCCTCTTAAACATGGCGACAGAGGCTGGAGTAGCACTACCACAGCTGAATGACGCCGAGGGCTATGGGATCTGCGGGACAGGAAGACTCCGCCCTGGAGTTTTTGGAGGGAGCCTGCCCTGCTGGCACCTTGATCTCTAACTTTCATCCTCCAGAGCTGTGAGACAATGAATGAATGTTGTTTTAAACGCCCCAGGCAGAGGAGCTTTGCTACTGCTGCCCTAGCACACTGACACCCAGCTTCCCATCCCTCCGGGGAGGCCACTGTGGGCTCACTTATTTAATTGGTGCATTACAATGATACCTAATAGTGGGATTCGTTGTGCCATATTTGTACATCATACATGCACATCACCTAATGGGGTTATTTGTTTTGTATCTGTCCTTCCAGAGATGGCTTAGGCACAATGAATAAGGTGACATCTCACAGACTGTTTGGTGTGGCTTTGCTTATTTGAAAACCCCCCAGGGTCATTCATCATCTTGAAAGTGTCTAGTTCTGGGGCATTAAGTCTATTCACATTGTTGTGCAAATCTGGCCACCCAGCCACCTTCACCTGAAACTCTACCCATCTGTCACGCCCCTCCTCCTAGTCCCCTCGGCCATTTTGGAAACTTCTCACTCTCTTGCCTTGGCATTCAACACTGAATGCCACTTCTCCTCTCTCTCTGGTCCTTCCTCCTCTTTCCATCTTCCACTTCTGCCTGCATCCTGGCTGCCAGCATCTCACCTGGACCACTGGACCCCAGGGCTCCTGGACCCTGCCACCTCGGTCGATCTTCCATACGGCTAGCGGCAGGCAACTCTTTCTAAAATATAAGTCTGATGTCATTTCCTTGCTTAAAAATCTGCAGCAGTTCTGACCTGCTGCGGGATATGTCAGAGCTCTTTGGCATGGCACACAGGAGCCTTCCGGGCCGAGTCTGGCCACGCTTCCAGCTCTGCATCCAGCAGCTGCAACCGAGCACTCAGTGTCTGTGAGGACCTGAGCTTTCTCTGGGTTCCTGTGTGTCCTCCAGCCACACTCCCACCTGGACACCTGAGCATGTGTAGTTCCTCTGCGTGCACCTATTTCTCTACAGCTCATTCCCTGTCTCCTCTCTTCACTTTTCCACCCAACACATTCCGGTTTAGTTTTCAGGAAACAGATCAAATAACACCTCGGCAGGGAGGTTGCTGCCAGCTCCCCCAGCCTAGATCTTTTGTTTTTTTTTTTTTGTACCAGGGATTGAACTCAGGGGCACTCGACCACTGGGCCACATCCCCAGCCCTATTTTGTGTTTTGTGTAGAGACAGGGTCTCACTGAGTTGCTCATCGCCTTGCTGTTGCTGAGGCTGGCTTTGAACTCGCGATTCTCCTGTCTCAGCCTCCCAAAGTGCTGGGATTACAGGTGTGCACCACTGTGCCCGTCCCCCAGCCTAGATCTTTACTGACAGCTGTTGGCAATCACCATGGTTTTCTGTCATTATTCATGGATGTCTCTGTGCAGCTGAGCACACAGTAGGCCAGTCATGTGGCAGGCGCTCTGTAGGGGCTTGCTCAGTGCAAGGCTGTCCGTGTAGCTTTGCTCCTTAAGCAGCTCTGTGTCCTGTCCCTGACCCTGTTGGGGAGAACAGTTTTGCCCCAGAGTCACTCCCCTGGGATCCAGGCCGTTCCCTTGCCTTCCAGGAGGCGCTAATGCACTGGCATCAGTGCGGGGGAGGCAGCAGCTCCAACTGGGTCACCAAGGGGCCTGCGACATGGAGGCTGATGTCTCCTGGAGGTGGAGAAGGGGCTGGCCTTCCCCGGCTGCCTTCCACACAGCCCAGCTGAGAGCCCATGGGGAGCTGTGAGATGAGTCCAGGTTGGGGAAGGACAAGGACACACAAGGGAGAGGAGAGAGCAGACTGCAAGGGCCAGGAGCTTTCCAGGACCCCATGGCGCCATGCGCAGGCCCAGGTGCTCAGCCTCTGCAGGGGACTTTCTCAGATAGAGAACAGGGAGGCCCAAAGTCAGAATTCAGGGGTGTATGGGACATGACCGAGGGAAACAGTTATGGGGATGTGCTTCCACACCCACCTCTATTTTCTCCCTAGGCCTCTTTTCAAATATTCATTTAAGGCAGGAGTGTGACACTGTCACTTCCCTTCAGGGTCCTGATATGCCCTCTGAACACCCAAGCTGTTCCTCTCATCCTGGTTCATTTCTGCCCCACGCTCTGCTCTTCCTCTGGTAGTGCTCAGCCTCTATGCGACACTGTCGAGCTCATTTGCTCACTATTGTTTATTGTCTGCATTCTTCTGTGGCAGGAGGATGGTCTCCTCTAAGCCCAGAACAAAATCTGGTACCACATAGACTCAGGCAGGGTGTGGGTGGCACAATGACCCTCTGGATTTGTGGGTCTGTGGATTCAACCAACTGTGCACTGAAAATATCTAGGGAAATGATTAGATCTGGGCTGAACATGTACAGATTTTTTCTCATCATTATTCTCTATAGGATACAGTTTAACAACAAATCACACAGCACTTACATTGTGTTAGGGATGTGCGCGATCTAGAGAGGATTTAAAGTGCACAGGATATGCAGAGTTACATCATTACTATGCCATGTTAGATGAGGGCCTTGAACATTCACAGATTTTGGTATGCATGGGGGTCCTGGAGCGACCTCCACACATACCAGGGATGCCAAGGGTTAGACTTCCCCTGGTCTGGATGATTTTCTTCTCAGAGAACTGCAGGTGTTCCCCTGTGTGGGCCCCGCAGGTGATGGGCACCCCAGATCTGCCTGGTAAATGAACCTGAACTTTCAGCTGTCATTACAGGGTAGCCTTTCAGGACCAGGGTTGTGTGGCACAGCCTTTACCCAGCTGGGCCCACACTGAACAAATAATAAAACCTATCAGACTCAAGTGCCCAGGAGACCTGGCAAGGGCTGAAAGTGGCAAGTTGGTCCTGGTGCCACCTGTTTATTCAATTCATCCCTGACCTCCCGCCTCAGTCCCCCAGCCCAGGCAGCAGTGGCCACTCCCATCCTTACAGAGGATGAACCAAGCTCTGTGTGACAGGGGAAGTGACTTGCTCAATGTCACCTGGTGGAAAGCAGCAGACCTAGATGACAGCATCTGAGTGGGTCTTGGCACTTACTAGGCACTAATAAATACCACAGAAAAGTCAAGGCCGGAACACAATGACCCAGGTCCCCCAAGTCCCCTCTAATACTCTGCACCTTATCACCCTGGGCTTTTCCATTAGGGAACAGCTCAAATTCTGGTCTAAACCACTTGCAAGAAGATTAGCCATTGGGCTGTGGCTGGGGCTCAGTGGTAGAACACTGGCCTAGTGCGGGTGAGGCACCGGGTTTGATCCTCAGCACCACATGCAAATTAATAAATAAAAATAAAGTTACTAAAAAAAAGATTAGCCATTCTCTGGAAAGAGATCACAGTTCTAACGGCCCCTGAATCTTGTTGACAGGTGCCATTTATCAGCTGAGAGAGGATCTTACTACCCCTTCCTACTTCTCTATCAAGTCTTCACTCCAGAACAGAAAAACTGCCTCTAACAAACACAAGGGAACCAACGGCATTTATTTTTGCATCTCTGGAAGAGTTTCAAAACCCACAATTAAGGAAACAAGGAATCCTGCCAAGGTGTATTAACCAGTCTGTCCTTCCCCTCCGCTGCTCCCCGACTTCCTCACCTCCCAAAGAACAAGAAGAAAAAAATAAAAATATAAAGCTCGCTTCACCACGTTTAGATTATTACCTGATACTTTGATTAAGGAAGAATAATTGGGTCACCCTGTTGGCTCAGAAGCTGCAGCTGCACAGAATGGCGTCCCTCTGAACACCTGATCACCATGGTGAGGCTCTGCTGTCGCTAAGTGGAGACAAAGGCAGAGCTCCAGCAGCATTTGACCAAGGTCGCTCTGCAAATCAATGGCAGCACTAATGCCAGACCTGGGGATCCTTGACTCCTGCTCCTTCCCGGCTGGTGTCCAGGCTGCCTCCCTCCAGGAAGCCTCCACCAGCTGGTTGGCAATTATATGTGCTAATGTCACTGACGCTCCAGCCGCCAAGGCCACTCTCCTGCATTTGTTAGAACACCAAATGACCCTCACCTTTTCTGGCTTGTTTATGTTGAGGCTGGGGAGCTTGGCTGACTCAGAACCAGGAGTCCGCCTGCTAACTTCTAGGCTGAGCGACTGGGAAGGCAGAGAAACAAACAAGGAAGCCGTATTTCTACCTCGTTTTGAGAAGTCCTCCATTCTAGACCTGCTCTGCCTCTCAGCAGGTGAGTGACCTGGTGCAGGTTCCATAACCCCAATAAGCCTTGGCCTTCTTATCTGTAAAATGGGGTAATGGACCAGTTTTGCACAAGTTGTTGCAGATGGCTACGGACAAGCCCCAAAGTCAGTTAGAGCAAGGCACAGAGTTGAGTCCCTAGTATTTTTGCTGGATGTCTGAATGAATAAAACTTTGATCCTGTTACCTGCAAATTGGAGACAGTAATTGTTCACATCATATTAAAAGAGATTGGAAGATACACACACACACACACACATTGATCAGACTGAAAAATAAGTATTCTTTTTCATGCATTAATTTTTTTGAGTTAACCTGACTTGTAAGTTTTGAACTTACTATTTAGGAAAGCTAACAGAATACTATACAGTGGTCCTTGGTATGTGTAGGAACACACTGAGAGTACCAGAATCTATTGATGCTCAAATCCCTCATATAAAACAGCAAAGTGTGTGCACGTCACCTAATATACATCCTTCTGTGTACTTTAAATAATCTCTAGATTACTTATAATACCTACTACAATGTAAATGCTGTGGAAATAGTTGTTGTACTACACTATCTAGGCAATAATAAATCTGTGCATATTCAGTACAGAAAAAAAATTTAAAAATGTTTTGGATCTGCAGTTGGTTGAATTTGCAGATTCAGAACCTGCAGGTTTGGAGGGTCAATAGTCTTTCAGTTCTCTTTGAAAATGATGTCCATATGTGATGAAAGTTTAGCTTGAATAATCAATTAGTACATTTTCTATATACAAGTTGTCATTCGGGAGACACACGAGTCAAGGTTGGAGAGATAAATGACTAAAAGGAGCACAGGGCCTCCTGTGAAACTGGCCCCTTTGGCTCCCCTGCGCATCCTGGCTTCTAAGCTCATTGCACTCACATCTCAAATGCCAGGGCTGAGGCCTCCAACTGAACAGACGAGAGATGGAATCCTTGGTGTGACTGTCAGAATGACACACCCGTGGTCACTAGACCATGCTCTGTGCTGAAGGCGGGGTACAGAGATGGACAGCTCCCGGAGGCTCACCGTTTGGTCTCTGGAATTTTAGGAAGGAACAGAACCATCCAGAAGAGGGCTACCAGTATCTTCTGAGGGGACCCATCTAGGACTAGGGTGGGGAACAAGAAAAGCTATACATCACCTATCCCTCGTTACCCACAGGGGCTTGATGCCAGGATCCCCTGGGATACCCCAAATCCTCAGTCGCTCAAGTCCCTCTAAGATGGTGTAGCATTTGACATCACCAACATGATCCTCCTGTGCACTTTAAATGATCTCTGCATTACTTATCATACCTTGTGCCATGAATATGTTGTGCCCACAGTGGTTAGTCTAGAAGGTCTAGGCAGTAGTGACAAGAAGTCATTGTGTCATGGGTAGTACAGACAGAATTCCTTTCTCACATGTTTTTGGTCTGTGGTTGGTTGAACCCCTGAACTTGGAGGGCCACATGTGGTTCAACTTGTGCCTGGTTTGATATCCACCTCCTGACTCTTCCACTTGGTCTCTGTGTGATACTGGGCATCACCTAATCTCTCTGGGCCTTGATTTTCTCCTCTGTAAAATGGGGCAGCACTACTTTTCTGAACATCACTGTTTATTTTGAGGCTCATATTAGAAAATGTTAAAGGCTTTCAAAACCATAAAGTAATACACCTAAATATAAGCCTCTCTTGTTATTTTAGGGTAGTAGAGACTTTGAGATTCTACTTATTTCCTTTTGGGTGTTGTCTATATGGAGGTTTCACATTCATGACCTTATGTTGTGTTTGCACTAACCTCTCAGGGGGGTTGCTGATACTATTCCCAAGTTACGATGGGGGAAATTAAGGTCCAGAGAAGTTAACTAGCTTGCCCAAGGTTGCACAGCTAATTAACTGTGGTGGTGGCATTTGGACCCAGGCAATGGAACTCTGGAGCCCAGGCTCCTAACCTTGGGCTATGACTTCTGAGAGCACAGCAGACAAAGAACATTTTGTCGGTAAACATTAAGGAAATGTTTTACTTTCCCTACCCTGTGACAGCTCAGGAGAGCTGGAGCCCCAAGGGTACCCCAGGTTGGAGTTGGGGACAGTGGGGAGGAACAAGGGTAGTGAGCTGTGGGTAGTGTGCCACCCTAGGAAACACAAGTCAGGAGCTTCTGGTGGGCAGAGGCTGGGTTTTGGCCTAGAGTCACTAGGATCTCTTGTTGGCTCTTCCACCTCCAAGCTGCCCCATCAATGGCTTACTTATCTGTAAAATGGGAAGGTTACACCAACCTTAAGGGGCGGCTGCAAGGATTAAAGTAGCCAGGTGATGAGTGTAAGTGTCTTGTTGCAGCTGATTACTGACACATAGTACCTGCTCAACAAATGGCTGCTCCCAGCCTCTCCTTGAGAACGACTATTTTTCTAGGTACCAAGGTGTAAGGCACGGTGGCCGGCTAGAAACTGCCAAGACAGAGAAAACTTGAAGACAGAAAAGCTCAGTGGTTAGAATGCAGGCCTAGGTCTGGCTATCTGAATTCATATCTTGAGCATTTACTAGTCCAATAACCTTGGGTATATTACTTAACCAATCTGGGCCTCATCTTCCTCATCTTTGAGGTGGGTACAATAACCAACTACTTGATAGGATTTGGGGGAATATTAGATATTAATCCAGGTAAAGCACTGAAAACAGGGCCTAGCTTATAGTAAACATTGAATAAAGCTAGCCCTTCATTGAATAAAGATGGATTAATAAACATTGAATAAAGATGGATCAGTCCCTTCTGTGTTCTTGGGCCCAGAGGCAGTTCTGGGCCTTTGGTGGGCCACGTTTTGTATTGCAAAGCCTCAATCTCCTTGCAGACCCCAGTTAGATCCTGGAAGGGCAAAAGTCTCTGTAGCTTGGCCTGTAATCAGGCCAGACAAACTGGAGGGAGGACAGCTTCTCATCAGGTGGGTGGTCGGGGATTTGAAGACTTGGAAACGATGATAATGATCCTAGAAAACGGCTCAAAGAACCAGGAAGGCACACGCACATAAACGCACCCACGCGTGCACACACGCAGACAATTGGGTTTCTGTGCTTTTTGTATTTAGAGGCAGGTATGACTCACCTGAAGTGAGTTGTTTCACTTGTTTTGCTTTAGAGAAAAATGAGCCCCCAGGCATGAGGGGCTTCAGCAGCTCATGAGTCATCCCCGCCTTGCTGGAGGGGGTACCTGGATCCCTGGGTGAGAAATGCAGAGGACCCCTCCGTCCTGGTGCACGTGGGGAAGCAGAAGCCTGCCTCACCCCGCCAGAAATTGTATTTGCAAGATTTGGTCAGAAAACTACGGGAAGCCACTATTTTATTGAGAGGGAGGCACAGAGGGAGGGGAAGGAAAAGAGCAGAAGGAACAGAGGAGGGACACCAGACCCAGGGCATCCCGGAGTCTAATGGCCACGCTGCCGTTCTCTTCCATCCCTGGGACTCCAGGACCTGCTTATTGTTAAGCCCGCCCCTGCCATTTAAACCACCTCAGCCACAGCGACCGCGACGCGTGCAGCGCAAGGCGCCGGCAGCCTCCAGGGGAGGCTGCGCTGCGCTGCGATCCCCGCGCCCGCCCGCGCCCGCGCCCCGCGGCCCTACCTGAGCTGGCGCGGCTCGCAGTCCACGCCGGGCAGCAGCAGCCTGGCCGCCTGGCGGACGTCGTCGCTGTCCATGGAGAAGCTGCGGCGGTGGCCGGCGTGCGCCACGGCCACTCGGATCCACTCCATCAGCGGCGGCAGCACGAGGAAGGGCCTGCAGCGGGCGGAGGGATGCGGGGACGCGCTGTTAGGGCGGCAGTGGCTGTCGCTCAGCCCCTCCCCTGCCGGGGCCGACCCCTCCTCCCTGTCCCCTGCCACCCCGCTTCCCTGGAGACCCTGCTTCTGGATTCCCGAGAAGTGGGAGAGTCTTCGGAGACATCCCGAGCCCACCGGTGAACCCGGGCCGGGTTCTCCAGAACCGTTGGGCCTCAGTTTCTTCATCTGTAAAAGGGGGACCCTGTGACAGCCAAAGCCTAAGATGAAGCTATGCTGTGAATACTATCCTTCTCAGCATCATGTGAACCTCAAGGAGATGAGTCACTTAAAGCACCAAGCACAAGCTCTGGAGCCAGCTGAAAGCTGGTGAACACCTGGTGCCAGGGTTCTTGGGGCTCCTGACTCGGGGCCCAGTTCTAAGGTGTCCTCTAAATCTCTCTCTTCCCATCCCCAGCCTGCGTCCTCACTCCCTTCTGGAACTCTCCCAGGGCTCAGCTCTGCTCAAGCACCAGCTGCCTAAAGGCTGTGGTGCCAGGCAAAGGCACAGAACGCCCAGCTTTCCCAGAGATGGTTCAGTAACGGCTGGGCTCTTGGGATCTTGGTCACACCTCTGAAACTGTGAGCCTCAGGTGTCTCGCCTGCCAATGGGATGTGGTGATGGTGGTGGTGGGGTCCAGATTGTTGCAGGCATTGACTGAGACAATGTCCTGTATAAGCCACAGCTTCCTCATGTGTGTGTGTATTGTATATGTCTTCTTATTCTTTCTAGGTATTATAAACTCTGTCCTCAGGTTTACTGGGGGAAGAGGGGCTTTTGGAAAAAACCCATGCTTTAGCCCTATCCTGGGATTCTGATTTAATTGGTACAGGGTGGAAAAAGCAACAGCAGTTTTTAATGCCAACCATGTGAATTTAATGTGCATAGAAATTACCTCCAGGGTTTGTTAAAATACAGATTACTGGCCCCGCCTCCACTGTTTCTGATTTGGTAGATCAGGACTTGCATTTTTAACTAGTTCCTGATACTGATGCTGCTGACCTGGGGCGACCTTCAAAGAACTTATATTCTAATGCAATTGTGGGAGGGGCCTAGGAGTCACCTGACAGGTGCTGACAGGCAGATGCCCTGGCCCCAGCTCCAGAGATGCTGTTTGTACAGGATCCAAGAATACAACTTTAACAAGCAGCCTGTAGGGTTCTGTTTGAGGTGGACCACCAAGGGCCATGCCTTGAGAAATGCACCATGTAGACCCCAAAGATTGCCTGCCATTCAGCAGGGCCTGGACTTGAGTGAAGCAAGGGGGTGCTAGGGAGCAAAATTTAAGGAGACCAGGGGCTCCATACATGTTCCAGGCACCTGTGTTGTCTTCACCCTTGCCCCGGGGGCTGCCACTCAGATCAGCTGGTTGCCATGTAAGGCAGCCGACCCATTGTGATATACAGATGTCATAAAGTTCTTGTGGCAGATTCCTGGAGTCAACCTATGTATAGGATGCTTTTAATATAGCTTTTTACTTTCCTCCCAGTTAATCTCATTCACAATCTCATCCAAGTACAGGGCCAACCTCCGAGCTAGTTGAGGATGCCCATTTCATAGATGGAGAACAGGGATTATTGAGGTTCAGAAACATGCATGGATCACAAGGATGTGAGAGCTGAGAGTTAGACCCAAGACATTTGACTACACATTTTGTAACTCCTTGTGATATCAGTATTCTCTTGTCCAGCTTCCCGGCATGCACGCTGGTGCCCAGCATACACTCGTCACCCCTGATCTGGTCCTGGAGCCCCAGTGGCATGCACGTTCACGCCTGGCCACGCACTCCGTCCTCTGTGTGTAGCCCCACTGAGCCTTCAAACCACAGTCCAAATCCCACCTCTTCTTAAACATTTCTCCTGATAACTCTGTCCCATGCGGACTCAGCAGAGGACTTCTGACCCTGCAGATGCCTCAGTAGCATGTAAACTCCACAAGAGCAGGGACCTGGGACTGCTCAGATCACTGCTCTAGCTACAGCTCCAGGACAGTGTCTGGCAGGCTGCAGCCACTTAATAAATATTTGTTCATGAAACAGACTGACTTACCAATTTCTTACCGGGTTGAAACTAATAAAATCGAGGTTTTGGATCCACAGACCTATAGGGCAGACTCCTAGGGAATTTCTGCCTGCATCTGCCTGCTACTTAGGCTGTCTCCCTCATTCTTTCACTCTCTCCATCACCTAAACTGAATCAGGCACTCAATAAACACACACTGACTTGAAATTGAATTGGATTCTACTGTCTGGGGTGATGTGGAACTTATTTTTGTCACTGGGTCTCCATCACCATTAGAAACTAGCCCCAAGAGCTCAGAGAATTCCTATCTGGGTTGTTTTTCAGAGGTGCACCCACTTCTTTCCCTCACTCAGTGGTCCCCCAAGCACAGCCCATGGCCCCCACTCCCTGGAAGGCTGTCTATGTCTCACTGAACTGCCCTTGGGTGGCTACCTTTCATGTCAGAGGCCCAGGTTACACAGTGGTGCCTGAAGAAAACCAAAGAGAAGCAGAGAGAGGCTTTGTGCCTTTCCCAGGAAGGAACACCTTTACCAAGACAGCTGGTGAGCCCCAGAATAAGAAAGCTTGAACCCTAGGGATCCTGCCTCTTCTGGAATTTTCTATGTACCTACTCTCTTCTTTCAACATCTTCTCTTTTAGTCACTGTGACCTCAATAGTTTATAAGCTCATGAATTCTTTGCCAGCAACTCATTAAAAAATCTTCTTATCTTGTCTGCTCAGAAGGGGAAAACCAGCATTATTTGTAATGTTTTATTTGGAAGAGTTGGAGGTGGGAAAGAATTCTAGGGCCTTGAGTCAAGGAGAGGGTAGAGAATGCTCAGGAAAAAGAATATTGTATTCTCTTTGAATGTTTTTTAAGAGAACAGTGTTCCACTGGCTCCCGCTTTACTCTGATGTTGTCTGTGTCCCCTAAATCCTGGAAGTGGCCTGAGGAGCTCAGGGTTTAGTGAAGTTTTGCAAAGGCTCTGATTTCACACTCCAAGTTCTGGTTCAGTAGAACCTGGGGTGGGGCCTGGGCACCTGCATTTCACAGGGGCTCCCCTAGGAATTCTAGGGCAAGCCGGTTTTATTAATACCTTCCTGGGATGAACAGAGGAGGGAGATGTAGACTCAGACAGGGCTGTGGCCATCTAAATCTTCCCTGTGGCATTAGGGAAGGTATGTGGGGTGGCATTAGGGAAGGTATGTGGGGTGGGATTGGAGGATCTGAAAGGAAGAGGTGACGTAGGTGGGCTTCTGGCAGGGTCAAGGCAGCCAGTCAACAAGTCCCTTCAGGGAGGCTGTTGGGCCCAGGTTCAAATAGGAGATGGAGAATATATGCGGCCATAGCCTTTCTCTGAAAGAGTAAAGAGAGAGCTGGGCATGAGGGTGATGGTCTGGGACTCAAAGGGAGTTGGGGGATTCTGGATACTAAGGATGGATGTTATGCTTTGTGGGAAAAACCTGGTTTGTTTTTCCTGCAGAACCAAATTCCAGTCCTGGGTCTGCCGGGAACTCTCTGCAGGCTCTTGGCTCTGGCCAGTGAGTATTTTAGCTCTCTGTTTTCATCTGTAAAGTGGGTTTGCATCAGAGGGTCTACTTCAGGGGGTGCAAGCCACTTCTGTAAATGGCCAGTTAGTGAGTATGTCAGGCTCTGTGGGCCGCACGGTCCCCGCTATAGCTGCCTAGTTCTGCTGCTGTAGTAAGAAAACAGCAGCAGATGATACTTCCGTGAGCGAACCTGGCTGTGTTCCAATAAAACTTATAGCATCAGATGATTGGTCATGGCTGGCCAGCACTGGCCTGTTTGGTTCCTTTGAATTCTGATATTCTTTTTTTAAAATACCTTTGTTTCTTTATTTTTCTGTGGTGCTGAGGACTGAACCCAGTGCCTCACATGTGTGAGGCAAGCTCTCTGCCACTGAGCCACAACCCCAGCCCTGATACTCTTCGATTCTACTAGAACGGCCAGTTGTCTGAGCACTTAGGAAGGCTCTCATGTGTGGTTGAGGGAAGGTGTGGGGAAGATGCCTCAGGAAGGTTCTAGTGAAGAGGACAGACAGCTTTGGGGGGTATTAGAAGATGGACCCTCCCGCAAAGAGGTCAGGGTGGACTCGGGGAATACTGAGCCACAAGCATATCCGGATTTAGTATCTTAAAAAGATAGAACTCAAGACCTGGCCAGGAGTGTGTCATCCATGAAACATCGACTATCAATGTCATTTGTTCATCCAATGATCCTTTAAGGATCACCCATATTCCAGTGTGAAGTAGCAGAGAGCACACTCATAGACCTCGGCTCTAGGACAGCCGACAGTCTGAGAGGGGAGACAGATACACACATGTAATAAAGCAACTATGCATTGTGGTGAGTGCCAGGGTGCTGAGATACAGAATAGATAAGGTTGAGGTGGGGGTGCTGGGAAGGCCTCTCTGAGGAGGTGTCAAAACCTCAAAGAGGGGAAGGAGTTAGCCATATGTTTATTTAATTTTTTATTTTTTATGTGGTGCTGGGGATCAAACCCAGTGCCTCATGCATGTTAGGCATGCGCTCTACCACTGAGCTACAACCTCAGCCCAGAGTTAGCCATATGTGACTGTGTATGCAGAGGGATGGATGTTCCAGGTAGCAGGAACAGACTGTGCAAAGGCCCTGAGGCAGAAAAGATCTTTATGGCTCCCCAAGGGCTTTTATATGCACCATCTTCTATTTGCCTCCTCAGGCAAAATGAAGAGCTAGAGAGGAGAAGGGGTGGGCAGGACAAATGAAAAGAATCACTGTGCTAAGCTGGATGAATGTGGATGGTAAAAGAGACTCAGTCAATGTGATCCAGTTAAGTATCTTGCAAAGAGAGGATTATCCAGGCATATCTAGGTGGGCCCTAAATGTGATGGGAACTTACAGGAGGAAGACTGAAGGAGACAGACACAGAAGAATGTGACACCCAGGCAAGATGCTCCATTGCTGGCTTTGACGATGGAGAGGAGACCACAAGCCAAGCACTGCAAAGAGAGCATTCTAGAAGCTGCAAGAGGCAAGGCAGTGGGTTCCTCCCTGAGCACCTCCAGAGTGGACAGCCCTGCCCACACCTTGGTCTCTGCCCAGTGGAACTTTGGATTTCAAGACCTCCAGAAGTGGAGAATAATAAATGTATGTTGCATTAACCAAGTTTGTGGCCACCTGCTACAGGAGCCACAGGGAGCGCCAACGTCAGCAACCAGGGTGTGGAAAGGGTGGCTGAGGGTGAGCTGCATGGTGGTGAAGAACACGGAGCATGTACTAGGGCTGAGTGAGGCCATCCCGGGCTCTGCAGTCACTCCAGACTGCCTTGCTCCTGAGGTCAGACCTGCTGGTGGCAGGACACCAAGGACACCAGGGCTGTGTGCGCACAGGGGAAGAATGAGGTGGGGCAGCAGCACAAGGGTGGCCCCCTGCAAGCCAAGCAGAGCGACCTCAGAAAGGCCAATGGTTCCATCTTAGACTTCCACCTCCAGAATGGCAAGAAAATGAATTCCCAGTGTTTGGATCTGTGGGACTTTGTGATAGAAGTCCCAGAACATGAATTCTCACCTGTGGTTATTTTGGAGATGGTGCATGTAAAAGCCCTTGGGGAGCCATAAAGATCTTTTCTGCCTCAGGGCCTTTGCACAGTCTGTTCCTGCTACCTGGAACATCCATCCCTCTACATACACAGTCACATATGGCTAACTCTGGGCTGAAGCTGTGGCTCAGTGGTAGAGCGCTTGCCTAACATACATGAGGCACTGGGTTCCCAAACCCAAGGAATCGTTCTCTTGTGGTTTCCGTGTGTGAGAGAATGGCTTTGCTTAGAAGTTCAGGCTCTTCAGAGACCCAATGGATGTTGGTGTGTTTCATTTGAATTCGTGATCATGGTGGGCAACAGCCCTTGGGGGCTGTGCAGTGTGGAGGTTAGGAGCATGGGCTTGGAGACAGACTGGTTGGGAACTGGACTCCAGCTTCCCTCTGTGGGCTGTGTGCTATAGCTTAAATGTCTCTGTTCCTCCAAACTCCCTGTTGAAACTCAGTCCCCAGTGTGACAGTACTAGGAGGTATGGCCTTGGGAGGTGCTCCAGTCATGAAGGCTACACTCTCATGACTGGGATGAGAGGTTTAAGACAGTACTGTCTTGTCCCTCCTTCCATTCTGCCATTTGAGGACACAACCTCCTCCCTTTGGAGAAAGAGGCATCATTTTGGAAGCAGAGAGCAGCCAGCCCTAGGCTCCAGTCCTGTTGGCATCTTGACTTTGGACTTCCAGTCTCCAGAACTGTTTATAAGTTACCCGGCCTATGGTATTTTGTTACAGCAGCAAAAATGAACTAAGACACAAAGAGTGGGATATAGAATGAGGTATCAGTTGTCATGCCTGTTTCCTCATTGGAGAAATGGGGATAGTAACACTGTTTACTTCAGAGCATGAATAATAGCCTCCAAAGATGTCTACATCCTCATCACTGGAACCTGTATTTTACCTGGCAAGGTGTGTTTTATCTGGCAAAATGGATTTTGCACATGAGACTTAGTTAAGGATCATGAGATTATTCCAAATTATATAGGTGGACCCCAAGTGCACCCACAGTGGTCCTTACAAGAGGGAGGCAAGAAGGCCAAAGGAGGAAGGGAGGCACGTGACAGCTGAAGCAGGAATCAGGCAAGGATGGGGTCCCGAGCTGAAAGGCAGGCAGGCGGCCTCCAGGAGGCATCGGCCCTGCCGACACCTTGACTTTTAGTCCAGTGAGCCTGATTTTGGACTTCTGGCCAAGGACTGCAAGAGAATAGTTCTGTATTATTTTAAGCCTCCATATTTCTGGCAAGATTTTTTTATTTTTTATTTTTATCACAGACATAGGGAACAAATAGATTGTTATTGTAAGAACCGAATGGGATGGTGTTTGCAGCCTGGCTCCTGGAACCCAGAAGCTGCTCAGTAAATTCTTTTTCTTTTTCTTCTTTGGTACCAGGGATTGAACCTAGGGGAGCTTAACCACTGAGCTACATCCCCAACCCTTTTCATTTTTTCATTTTGAGACAAGGTCTTGCTAAGTTGCTTAGGGCCTTGCTAAGTTGCTGAGGCTGGCTTTGAACTTGTGATCCTTCTGCCTCAGCCTCCTAAGCTGCTGGGGTTACAGGCATGCACCACCGTGCCCCGGCCTCAGTAAATTCTTATCACCAACACTGTTTTTAGCATCACCATGTCTGCTGGATGGAGGAAAAGGCCTTGTTCCATGTAGGAGCAACACAGGGTTCCTACACTCTCTTTTCCTACACTGTTCCTACACTCTCTTTTCAACCTGAAGCAAACCTCCACAGTTGCTACAGACTTTTCTTTATAAACTAGATGGCCCTGACTTCTCGTCCTTGGTATTTGTTGAGTCTTTGTTAGGCTGGAGAGGAGTTTAGATGTTTGACCGTGGTTTAGGAAGCTCATCATTCCAGAGATCCACAGAGCAAAGAAAAAGCAGCTGAGTTGACAGGAGACAATGCCCAGTGCTGGTTTCTATAGCAATACACTTGTCATCTCACTGCATCTGTGGACACTGAAGCCAGGAAGATGGCAGAGGTAAGAGGTGGCCAGGCTGGTTACTATAGTGACAGCCCTACTGTGCAAAATGTGGTCAGGCTGCCCCCCACCAACCGCCTTATGGTTCCTGCAGTAGAGGAAGCAGCCCAAGCGAGGGCTCCAGCTTAGTGAGCAGAGTTTCTTGAACATGAATGTGCAGATGACTCTCTTGGGAATTTGTTTAAAAAAATACAGATTCCAATTTGGAGAGTCTTGAGAATCTGCATTTCTTTTCTTTCTTTCTTTAAAAATTTTTTTTTTTGTACTGGAGATTGAACTCAGGGGTACTCAACCACTGAGCCACATCCCTAGCCCTGTTTTGTATTTTATTCAGAGACAGGGTCTCACTGAGATGCTTAGTGCCTCACTATTGCTGAGGCTGGCTTTGAACTTGCCATCCTCCTGCCTCAGCCTCCTGAGCCACTGGGGACAGGTGTGCACCACCGCACCTGGCCAAGAATCTTCATTTCTAATGAGTCCCAGGTGATGATGGGGCTGCTGGTCTCTGGACCACAGTTTCAGCAGGCCCTAAGGAGCACCGTGACTTAAGCCAGAAACCAGAGAAGGTGAATTTTACTATTGTGTTCAGAGGATGTGAGGCCAGACCTGACAGAGCTTCAGGAGGGGTCAGAGGCTAGCAGACAATCAATGGAAGATGGAAGAAGACTCTGGGCTTGTGCCTTAGATTGCTTGAGCTTAGTTCACAAGCTCCTACCAAGCCACAGGGGGAAAGCTGGTGTCCGGTGATTTCAGCTTTGGTCTTGGAGGTGGGTTTTGCCTCATTAGGATTCTCGCTCAGCCTTCCAACCATCCTATGCAATCTTTCAGTCTTGGGGAGCTTTTTCTGGACTAAGCACACGTCCCACAGTGTGAAGAGTATTTGGAATTCATGACAATGTTTAGTATCATTCTGAAAATAAAAATCCTTGAAAAAATATATCTGTGGGTCCAGCCAAAGGGAGACAAGGGACTGCTATCTCTAGCCACTGGGGAGCCCAAATTCAGGGCAAGAGTCACTCTAGAGACACCAGCATGAGCCAGCCCCGCCCAAGGGTGGCCTGGGTCAGCCCCAGTTCTACTCCAGAGTTCCTGGGGACCCGCAGGAGCCGGAGATGGCCCAGATCCACCCTCAGGAAACTCCACGGGTGTTCAGCCAACTGCTAGCCACTGGGGAGCCCAAACTCAGGGAAACTCCATGGGTGTCCTACTAAGGGTTGAACAGAGACTGATAGCTACCAGCCACAGAGGAAGGCACACCCAGGACTCTCCTGCTTGTGACCCTGCTTAAAGTGAGACCTGGGCCCGCCTCCAGTTCCGTTCCAGAGTTCGTGTTCACCAGCAGGAGTGCAAGAGAGGGCCAAAACAGCCCTCAGGGGCCGCCTCAGGAG
>PVHX01006266.1:0-102632 GCA_004024805.1 Geosciurus inauris
TTTTGTGGTACTGGGGATTGAACTCAGGACTCGACCACTGAGCCACATCCCCAGCCCTATTTTGTGTTTTATGTAGAGACAGGGTCTCACTGAGTTGCTTAGCGCCTCGCCATTGCTGAGGCTGGCTTTGAACTTGCGATTCTCCTGTCTCAGCCTCCCTAAGTGCTGGGATTACAGGCTTGAGCCACTGCGCCCGGCTTAAGCCACAGTCTTGAGGAGACACTTCAATGAAGATCACGCACAAATGGCAAGACTCTGAAAAGGTGTCCCGCCCATCACCTCTGGAGAAATGCTAATCAAAGTCACACCCAGTCATACTGTTGCTGGCCACAAGGCTTCACCAGAAGCTCAGGCTTACTGACTGGCTGCCGTCTTCCGCCCTCCCACCTCCCTGCACAGGCTGCTGCCCCACGGCCCACCTGGTCACACCTGCCCTAGACCCAGCGCTTCACCTCAGCCCAACAGCACACAGGCCAAGGCCCCTGCCAAGGCCTCATGCATTGGCCCTCTGTTTTCACGGCCAAACACCCTGAAAAGGAACCAGCTCCACTTCTCCATTTCCCCAGTCCTTCCTCCCTCTACACACCAGAGCCTGGTGCAGCCCTGCCTTCTCAAACACACAGGACAAGCATGGCTGTAACAAGACAACCAATGAGCTTGAAAAAACTAACACTTCCAGTTAATAAAAAAAAATTTAAAGAGAGTTAAAAGATAAGTGATAAGCCCAGAGAGAATACAAAAATCTCAAAATAGTTTAGCATAACAAATATAGAAAAACACCTGCAAATGATAAAAATCAGACAAACTATTCAATAAAAAAGAGGGCAAAAGATACAAGCAAATATTTCACAGAAGATGAAAATTTTATGGCCAACAAATGTCGAGATTCTGAACTTGTAGGTAAAGAAATACAAGTCAAAATCACAATGAGCTGTGCTATGTGCCTACCTGGCTGGCACAAACTGTGAAGTCTAACTGCCAGGCTCAGGGGCACAGACCAACATGCTGACCCGGAAAGCCACAGGTGCACCCACGTGAGGCATGGACCTATCACTGACCCCAACCCTGCAATGCCAAGTGTGCATGCAGCTTGTTTAGACCACAATAAACAACTCCAGAAATAAAGAGAATGTGCATCAACAGAGGAGCAGACAGGAGTGGGAACAGGAGCCCCAGTTAGGACATGAGGCGCTCTTGGTGACGATGCTCAGGGAGAAGCACGGCTCCTCCAACGGCACATCACTCGTCTTCCGTCAAGTTCACAAGAACTGAAGCCAAAGAGCACACCTCTCCCGTGTGCCTATGGGCACACACAGACACACAACTTCCTATAAAAGTAAGGGCACATGCCTGTAATCCCAGGGCTTGGGAGGCCACAACAAGAGGACCAAAGGTTCTAGGACCAGTCTCAAAAAAAAAGGCTCCAGTTAATGGTTGGAAGGATCAGTGGGAGACGGGAAGGGGTAGCTAGGGGGCAGATCGCAGTGCTGTGTGATGAATGAATGGATGAGATGAAAGAGCTGGTGGACGGACGGTGACGGTGGGTGACAGGCTTGGGTGCAGGGTTCCAGAAATGACTGAGCATAGAAACGCCTTCATCTATCTCAAAAGTTATCTGGTAACGAGGCTGCACTCACAGGCATGTGCAGGCGGCACACAGAGCACCCAAATCACAGCTACGGCGCCAACATGACAGCTCCTCTATCACCAGGGAGACATCAATGGCCTTGCTGCAGCATGCCCACCAGGGGTGAGGAGGCCACGGTGGGAACTCCCTGGTGCCTACCTGTTGTACGTGAACTCCACATCCATAGGTTCAAAGTTGTATGTCTGCTCAAATTCTGGATTAAGTTTAAGAGTTACATCTTCTTCATGAATCTGAAACAAGACAAGAGATGTACAATAGACAAGTCCTTACTTGACTTGACTTGTAGGAGTGAGCCATCTATATCCAGCAATATATCAAGAAAAATTCACTTTACAGATTTGAGCTGCATGTGATATCTTTAAATATCTGCAAAATTAATTGAAAGAGTTATGTCTTGAAGTCATAAGTCACATCAACAGGAGGCGCTGGTCAGTGTCTCCACTCACACCAACCACATCCAGCCAGCTTCTCCCTGGGCGGAGGCTCTGAGGAGACAGGGCTGAGCCAGACTCCTGACTCGGAGGCCAACCAGCCAACAGCTGCAGGTGCAGCCAGGCACTCCTGTGGGTCACTCGAGACTTGTCCTCCTATTGGCACTGGGAAGGGGTGAAGTCAGGTTCTGCATAAAACAAACTTCGTGTTCTTTCCTGGACAAGCAGGAAAGAAAGGAAATTTCTGAGCAAACATGGGAAGCAAAAATAGGAAGGAAAACGCCGAGCTGCAGAGGAGCTCAGACCTTCTCAGGTGAATAAGGAGCACTCAGGCGGGGCCACTTCCTGAGGGCCAGGCTGACACCAGCAAGGGGTCCAGAAGCTGCACTCTGAGCAACTGAGACTGCGGGCATAAGGTCAAATGCTGAAAAGGACCCTGGTCAGTGCCCTGCTATTCCTAGCAGACATGGCCACAACCCCCTTACAGGGAAGCCAGCTTACCAGAGGAGATGACAAGAAATGAAAGTGAGCCCATAACCAAAGATCACCACGCACAGGAAACAAACCAGCAAGGGTGGGGCAGAGAGCCCTCGGCAGATCTGATGCCAGGGACAGCACGGCTCACCTGACCACTTGCAGGACTCTAAGAGGCTGTGCATGAAGTGAGTGGGGGAAAGACAAAGACAGGCCACACCAGGAGGCTGGCAGGGTCGGGACGGCTTTGCGGGGCCTTGCAGGGCACTGAGAAGGGAGGAGAGGGAGCAGGGAGGGCAGGCAAGGCCGTCCGTGGGCACGGCCAGCGGGTAGCTGGGCAGAGGCTCAGCACAGGAGCCTTCTCTCCCCAGGCTCCAGAACTGCGAACCTGCAGAGGGCCCAACTCGTCAGCACTGAGAGTGACGACTCACTGCGTCCCCGTGGGCTGGAGATGGCACTCTGACGTCAGTGTGGTAACTGATCGTCCTAGACTGGTCTCTTCCGCCAGCCATACCAGGTGGGACCCGAGTACCAGACTGATGTCCTGCACCATGCTGTGGCCAAGAAACTAATGACATAACCAAGTACAGCCAGGGGGAGACCTGCAGGATGCACCACCTGAGCCACTGGGTGGCCCAGCAAGGGACCCAGAGATGGGTGAGTCCCCTGGTGTTGCCGCCACCTACAGGGATTAGTGCATGGTGCCTCCTGCTGAGCTCTCTGGTCCTCCTTGGAGGCTTTGGTACCCAGGACTTTCCTCTTCAATGTGTATCTGGTCCATGGTTGGAAAGGTAAGACAGTCACCTGGCCATCTGTGGGCTCCTCCTGCCACTGGTCAACGGCTGGTGTGGGCTACAGGACTGGCAAGGTGAATGGACCCTAAGCCCTCTTCACCACATGGTCACTCAACATGAGTGCCCAGGGCCCAAGGGTGTAGGCACGTGGGGCCATCCCCCAAGTGTGGCCAGCTCCTTTTCCAACCTGTAGTACTGCTGGGCCTGGAGGGCCTGACTGGCAGGAGGGCCCTGTCTTTACCACTGGCTGGATGGACAAGGCAGTGGCCAGGGTCCTTTGCTGCTCACGCTGGTATTTACACCCCGTCCTCCTCATCCTACCCCTCTCAATACTGTATGTGTTGGCAAGAGACCAAGGTGCAGGGTGTGCAAGTGGGGTGATGGCACTATGGGTGTGACCTTGGAGCAAGAAAGTCCATGCGTGAAGCAGGAGCAAGCTCTCCAGGGCCTGCCTGTGAACAGAGGTGCAGGTTGTCATTCTCAGATGGCAAGGACTCTCCTCCTGGCTCCTGCTCTCGACTTCCTCTGAGTGGGGACAGATGCTGTGACAGGAGGGGCCCTACAGCTTAGCAGAATGGAAGCCTCACCAGGAAAAGTACACATGAGACTGGACAGCTCTCCAGCTGCCCATCACTCAGGCCACTCAGCAGGTCTCAGGTGGAATTCAAACCCCAAGAAAAGGTGGGGTGATAAAACAACTGTGGCACAGCAGTTAAATGGGTGCCCAGCGTCCCTGTGCTGGGGCAGGGGCTCCTGACACACTGTGGTGGTCAGGCACTCAGGCTAACTGAGGGATAGAAGATCTGCTTTTGAGGATGGCCAAGGTGTCAGCATTTGACCTTAGGTGCAGCAACGCCTACTGTGCCACCTGCAGCAGGAGGTGGGAGTACGTGTCCTCCTGAGACCCTACCCACCGCGCCGCACGCTCTAGTGTCCTCCCACACAGCTCCCGCCCTGCTGGCTCTTCCAGAGTGCCCACAGACGACTGATGAGGCTGAAAGTGACCAATCTCTCTAGATACCAAGTTCCTTTTACATGTTGAAGATTATGTAAAGATTCACTTTATCTTCATACTTCCCAACGGGCAGCCAAAGCCCAAGGCAGTGCCTTCCTGAGAATGGACGGGTCAGTCCAGCCCAAAGTCTGCAGGAGGGAGTCCTCTTACCTCGATCACATAGCCGATGTACTCGATGACATGCCCATTGTACTCCTGAGATTTTAAGATCAGTTTGTCACCTAGTCAAAACATAAATTATCACGTGTCAGACTAACACACAATCACAAATGTCTCTTGCTACCCTATGAAACCAAGCCCTGAAACCAAGCCCTGAGGAAGCGGAGGAAGGATGGCAGTCCTGGGATCGGCTCCTTGGCAATGTGAGTCGGCAAAGTGGCAGGCTTAACACGCACACAGGCACTGACGTGTCCAGGTGGAGTGCTCCCACAGGCGAGCGCACCTGCGTACAGGGAGGGCCTGCTCTCCGCCAGCCCCGGGACCTCCAGCACCAGCAGACCCCCATTCCTCTTCAGGGTGACTCCACTCATGTTGTACTCCTTCAGTTCTATTTCTGCGTGGATCTCCTCCAACCACAGCAGAGTAGAGAACTTCTCCTTATAGTTTGACATGTTCAAAAGCTGGAAAACAAGGATTGAGTCTGTGAGAGCAGAGAGCACATCCTGCACACCCACGCCTAGAGCAGAGCAGCTTGGCGTGTGAAGGCCACACGGCTGGCACCCACGGCTCTGCCCTGTTGAGGGGCTCAGTTGGCACGCCTCCCAGCCTTCAGCGGACTAGGGAGCTCTGGTAGGAAGACCCCTCTTCCTAGTGACCACACAACCACGACTACTGAGGAGACTGGGTCAGTGATTGAAACCTCCTAATGGAGAACAGCCTTGGGCCTGAGGGCCTCACGGTAAACCCTAATAACACTAAAGAAGAATGACACCGGTCTGTCTCACATTCTTCCAACACCGAGGAGAACATTTTAAAATCATTCTGAGAGAACACACTGCAGTGCTACCAAAGCCAGACCAAGAGACTACAAGAAAAGAGGGCAGGCCTGGTGGCACACACTGAAGCTGCTCAGGAGGCTGAGGAGGGAGGGTCACCTGAGTCCAGAAATTCAAGGGCAACACAGTGAGACCCATCTTAAAGCAAAAACAACACTGACCAGTATCTCTCATGATGTTGATGCAAAAACTATCAACCATGTTAGCAAACAAAAGCTAGAGCACGTAAAGAGGGCTACGTGCCATGACCAAGTGGCCTTGTTCCTGGGACACAGGGCCGTAGCCTCCGGAGGCTGACAAGTGGAGCACACCTAACAGCACCAAGAGGAAAACATGCATGAACTTGACCAATGCAGAAAATGCACACTAGGTCCAGTGCTTCTCGTGAAGTGACACTGAGCAACAATGAGGGGGTTTCTTCCACACGGTAAAGGCAGCTATGAAAAATCCACAGCTGACATCTTCTCAATGCAAAGCTTTTCCTCCAAAGTCAGGAACAGAGTAAGGATGACCACTCTCACCACTTTTATTCAACAGTTCTTAAAATCCTTGCTAGAGCAAGTAGGAAGAAAAAGAAAAAAGACGTAACCAAATTACAAAGAAAGAAGTAAAATCATCTGTTTGCAGGTGGTATGTCTTTACATGTAAAAACCCTAAAGATTTCATAACAAACTACTAGAATTTATATGTGAATTCATCAAAGCAGCAGGATACAATCAAAACATAAAAATAAGTTGTATCTCTTAAACACTAACAATGAACACTCTGAAAAAGAAAGTAACAAAATAATTCCATTTACAATAGCAGCATAAAAATACTTAGGAATTTAACCAGAGTGTCAAAGACTTGTATGCTAAGAACTATAAAACACTGCTCAAAGAAAAAAATAAAATAAATGGAAACACATCCCACGTTCATGGACACTTAATATCAGAACAGTTAATACTGTGAAAACGTCTACACCAGCCACAGCAACCTACAGACCAAATGCAGCTCCTGTCACAATTCCAATGATACTTTTTGCAGAAAAAGAAAAACTCACTCTAGAATTCACAGAAAATCTCAAGGGATGCTGAACAGTTAAAACATCTTTCAAAAGAAGAAAGAAGCTAGAGGACGCACACTTCATAATTTCATGACCTACTACGAAGCCACATTCATCAAAACCATATGGGGAGCTGGGGCTGGGGCTCAGTGGTAGAGCGCTTGCCTAGCATGCGTGAGGACTGGGTTCGATTCTCAGCACCACGTACAAATAAATAAAATAAAGATCCATTGACACTAAACAATATTTTAAAAAAAAATTTTTTTTTAGTTGTTGATGGACCTTTATTTCTTATTTATTTATATGTGGTGCTGAGGATTGAACCCAGTGCCTCACGCCTGGTAGGCAAGCGCTCTACCACTGAGCCACCACCCCATCCCCGACACTAAACAATATTTAAAAAAAAAAAGAAAGTATGGTACTGGCATAAAGACGTACGAACCAGGGGAGCAGAGCAGAGTGCCCAGAAAACTCTGATGAACAAATGATCTGTGGCAGGTGTGCCAAGACCACTCACTGGAGAAAGAAATCTTCTCAACAAATGGTGCTTAGAAAACTGTGTATCTGTGTGCAAAGAATGAAACTGGACCCTTACTCAAGCATCTGCAAAAACTAACACCAATCAAGACCTAACTTCAGACCTGAAACTACAGAACTGTTAGAAGCCCTAGGGCAACAACTTCACAACACCAGACAGTGCATGACTTCCCCTAAGTGACACCAAAGACACAGGAACACAAGAAAACAAACTGGACCACGTGAGCACTTAAGAACCCTGTGCACTGAAGACACTCTTACCAGGCACCCATCATCCCAGCCCCTGGGGAGGCTGAGGCAGGAGGATCACAAGATTGAGGCTGGCATGGCAACTTAGCAAGATCCTGTCTCAGAATTAAATACAGAAAAAAGGGCTGTGGACGTAGATCTGTGGTAGAGTGCCTCTGAGTTTAGATCCCAGTACCACACACACACAAAGAAGACACTCAACAGAGTCCAAGGGCAACCCACAGATGGGAAGAAAACACCTGCACATCATACATCTGGTAAGAGATTAAGATCTAGAAAATGTGGGCTGGGGCTGGGGCTCAGTGGTGGAGTGCTTGCCTAGCATGTGTGAGACACTGGATTTTGTAAAGATTAGACGACCAGGGAGGAGAATTAAACCACTCGGTAAGGCTTTACTGGAATACACACCCTCGGACCAAATCCCCCGTCCATCAGAGCGTGTCGGGAGAAATGGTGCTGGATCTTCCGTGCACAGAGAATTTCAAGAAAACCCGGTCAGGAAGGGGAGGGTTTGGGGACAGGAAGAGAAGGCCAGAGTCCTTCCTGGATAGGTCAGGAAAACCCGCTGATTGACAGGAGGCATGCCTACTAGTGACGTCACATCTGGCTTGCAGCTCTGCTTCCCAGCTGCTGACTGGTTCCCCAAATTGGGCATCTTAAACCCTGACTAGACCTAACAGGTTTGACTCTCAGCACCACATAAAATAAATAAATGAATAAATAAAAAATGAAGATAGTGTGCCCAGCTACAACTAAAAATATTTTTTTAAAATAAACTGGGCTCGGGGCTGGGGTGGTGGCTCAGTGGTAGAGCGTTTGCCTAGCATGTGTGAGGCACTGGGTTCAATCCTCAGCACCACATATAAATAAATAAAAAATAAAGGTCCATCAACAACTAAAAAAATTATTTAAAAAATAAATAAATAAATAAACTGGGCTGAGGTTGTGGCTCAGCGGTTAAGCACTTGCCTCACATATGTGAGGCACTGGGTTCAATTCTCAGCACCACATAAAAAATAAATAAAACCAAATAAAGACACTGTGTCCATGTACAACTAAAAACTCTTAAAAAATAAACAAACTACTCTCTCTTAAAAAAAAGGATCTAGGGGGCTGGGGCTGTGGCTCAGTGGTAGAGCGCTTGCCTAGCATGCGTGAGGCACTGGGTTCGATCCTCAGCACCACATACCAATAATAAATGAACAAAATAAAGATCCATCAACAACTAAAAAAAAAAATTAAAAAAAAAAAGGATCTAGAAAAACATACATGTAAAAAGAACTCCTACAACTCAACAACACACACACACCCCCAATTCAAAAACTGGCAAGACCTGAGGAGACATTTCTGCAGAGAAGACACACGAATGCCCAGCAGGTACCTGAAGACCCCAGTGTCACCAGTCATTACAGAAATGCAGATAAAACACCACGAGATACCACTCCACACTCCAAGGATGGCTACCAGCAAGACACCCCCCTAGAAAATACCAAGCACTGGTGAGGATGTGGAAAGACTGGAACCCTTTGCTCTGCTTTGTGGAACTGTGAAATGGTATAGCTCTTGTGGAGATACAACATGGCATTATGTATTTCCTCAGAAAAGGACACACAGCATTTCTGTATGACCCAGAAATTTTACCTTTGGGGATACTGAGGCAGTCTCAAGAGATCACTTGTGCATGTGCGTTCACAGCACTACGATCCGTGATGAAGAAAAGAAGGAAGCCCACAGGCCCACTCTGGACCAAGGGTAACAAAATGTAGCCTCTCCAAACAATGGCATGTTGGTCTTACAAAAGGGGGAAATTCTGACACATGCTACAAGATGGAGGGACCTTGGGGACTCATGCTAAGTGGAATAAGCCAGTCACAAAGGACTGACACGGCAGGACTCTGCTTACATGAGGGCCCCACTGGTCAGATTCCTAGAGACAGGAAGTTAATGGTGGTCACCCAGAGACAGGGGAAAGAAGGGGGAATTGTTCCATGGACAGAGTTCCAGCTTCCCCAGAGGAGACAAGTGCTGGAGACGGAAGACATGGTGACAGGGTGTGCTCGACCCCCGGCGCTTGCGTGGGCGGCCAGGGTGGCAGCGTCAAGCTGTGTGCATTTGACTACAATAAAAAACTAACAGAAAGCCTGCATTGGGGGTCTCGTCATGCTCTGCTCTAGTTTCCACAACTGGAAGCAACAAGATGTCCTTCGGTAGGGGAGTGGATAAACAAACTGGTCCGTCCAGACTGTGGGGTGCTTCTCAGCATCAAAAAGAACAGGGCTACCAGCCATGTAGAGACATGGAAGAAAACCAAATGCAGCTAGTAAGTGACACAAGTCCACCTGAAAAGGCTGTGTGCTATGTGATTCCACCCACATGGCATTCTGGAAAAGTACAGAGACACGAAACAGCTGTGGCTGCCATGGGCCTGGCAGAGCAGAACAAAAAGGCAGAGCCCCGAAGATTCAGGGCCGTGAAACTGCTCTGTACGATACTGTAATGGTGCAGACGTGGCGTTATACTTTTTCTCTTTTGTACTGGGGATTGATCCTAGGGGCGCTCTACCACTGAGCTGCATCCCCAGTCCTTTTTATTTTGATACAGGGTCTCCCTAAATTGCTGAGGCTGGCCTGGAACTTGTGATCCTCGGCCTCCAGAGTGGCTGGGATTGCAGGAATGAGTCACTGTGCTTGGTGTGACATTATCCTTTTGTCCAAACCCACAGAATGTCCAAACCCACAGAATGTACAATACAAAGTTCACTAATATAAACTGGGCTTCTGGTCATCAAGGCATGTCAATGCAGGATCGTCAATCTCAGCAATGTCCCACCCTGGGGGGAACATAGAGGGTGGGAGAGGCTGAGCGTGGGCGCAGGGGCATGTGGAAAGGTCTGCACCTTCCTCTGTGAGCCTAGAACTGCTCCGCAGTACAGTTTGTTAAAAATGAGAGGGAAATAGGACTTCAGAACACAAAGGCTGAAAGAATCACCCTAGTAGGCAAGCATGACAAGAGCATTCAAGTCCTTCAGGTACGTGCACAGTGATCCCAGATGGAAAGCAGTGAAGAGCACTAGTGGCTTGGCAGTGGCGCACGCCCATGATCCCAGCAACTCGGGAGGCTGAGGCAGGAGGATCACAAGTTCCAGGTCCACCTCAGCAATTCAGTGAGACCCTATCTCAAAATTCAAAACACAATAAAATAAAAAATAAAAAACAATAAAATAAAAAACACAAAGAGTTGCATCAACTGACTTCACCTGACATTCCTGAGACAAGACAAATGTACAATCAATGGACTTAAGTTAACAATCCCCACATATTTAGACACTCAGCATGCTTTGAAATCAGGAGGGAAAGTACAAGACATTTTGAACTAAGTGAAAATACAAATATAATACATTAAAATTTGCAGGATTATAGCCAATTTAGTACTTCAGAGGAAATTTTCTAACACTAAAAATCTGTTAGAAAAAGACAAGGATTTTAAACCAAATTAGTTTCCTTCTTTAAAAACACACACACACACAATAAAAAATAAGCAAAAGAAACCAAATACACCAGTGAAAGAAAAAAGACAAAAACAAAAACAGAACAGAAGCCGGGCGCGGTGGTGCAAGCCTGTAATCCTAGCACTTAGGGAGGCTGAGACAGGAGAATCGGGAGTTCAAAGCCAGCCTCAGCAACAGCAAGGTGCTAAGCAACTCAGTGAGACCCTGTCTCTACATAAAACACAAAATAGGGCTGGAAATGTGGCTCAGTGGTTGAGGGCCCTTGAGTTCAATCCCCAGTACCAAAAACAAAAAACAAAAAACAAAACAAAACAGAGTGTGGATTATTGATGAAATGGAAATCAGAACGAGGCAAAACCAACAAAAGTAAAAAGTAACCCTCCAGGGTATAGCCCTCAGTCAGCCAACAGCCGAGCCCACCTCTCCAGCAGCCCCTGTCTCTCCTGTCTGGGGGGACTCAGGAAGGAGGACTGCCCTCTGACTCATGGTGCCCATCTGCCCAGGACCTGAAAGAAACCTTGAACTTGTTTCTTTTTTTGGTGGGTGTTACATTTGCAAAATGGATCCGCAGAGCCAGGGGTTGCCCCAGGCCGGGATGGGTTTTCTGCAGGAAGTTGGCTGCACTACCCTGATGGAGGGAGGGTCAGGCAGCATAAACTGAAGCAGGTCCTCCAAGAGTTCCAAGGGCGCCTGTCAGTAGGAGCAAGTCTCCTGAGGGTGGGACCCTGGGCACCGTCACACTGCTGTCATGAGGCTGTCCAGGTGAAAGGGGTCCCACTTCATGACCCCGCCAACACCCACGTCTGGCTTCCCTCCATTTCCTGCCCTGGCACTGGAGCCACAAGGAGTCTGGGGCTCGCAGGGTAAATCACACACACCCACTGAGAGCGCCATGATGGCAGGGGATGGGGGCAGGAGGATCCACCCAGGGACGCAAAGTGGGCCTGACACCTGAAGATCAGTGTGACTCACCACATCCATAGACTCAAGAAGAAAGCCACACGATCTTCTCAACAGAGGCAGGAAAAACACTTAAAATTCACATAACGTAAGACCAACTACTTCACCGAACAGGACATTTGGTGTGGTCACGACATCCTACAACCACCTTGCCTGCCTTTCGAAGACACCCACAGCCAGAGGGAACGCCCCCTCATCCAGCACCCTCCCTGGTGCCATTGCCCGTTTGGTCTTTGTGGCCTTACCTGTTCTGAACACCTCACAAACCATGACCCTGTGTGCCTGGATCCCTCCCTCAGCATCACTGGACTCAGCCAGAAAAGCCTGGCTGCAGACACAGCATGGAGGCCAGGTGGGCTTCCTACACTGCCACAACCACCCTGAGGCCCAGCTGTGCACAGAGTGGTCAGAGGGGTCTGAGCAGGTACAAGTGTGGTAGGTGGCCCCGCTGGGAGGCTCCAGGCGCAGCTGCACCATCAGAGCTTCTGCAGGCACCACGCTCCTCAGCCGTGGACCTTCCTGCCTCTTTATGAGGACCCTGTGCTGATATGGGCCACTCAGACAATCAGGATCATCTCCCAGGTCAAAGTTCTCAACCTCATTCCCTTGACAGAGGCCCCTCTGCAAAATGAGGAGGTCCCTCTGCAAAATGAAGCCACGTCCTTGGCTCCCAGGCACTGTTCAGGACATCATCAGGGGCTATTACTCAGCCCTCCCAGAACCTCAAACTAAAATAATGGCTGAGTAAAAGAAGTTAGACTAAAGAGAAAGCCCATGCTGTGGGCAACATTTACACAGTATTCTGGGAAAGGAGAACAACCTGCAAGGGGTGGGAGCCCAAGGTCAGCCCCGGCATGGCAATGATGCACGTCAGGCTCACCTCAGCTGCACGGCCATGCAGCCACCACATGCTAACTGAGGCTAGCACTGTTCCAACTGCCCGCCTCGTCAGCATCACAGGCACAAACCAGTCCTGGCTTTAGAGGGTCCCCAAGCTGGGCCTGCAGGAGCACCCAGCCCACCCTCTGCGTTGTCTGCCTCTCCCTTCTGCCTGGTCCCACCTTAGTCTGCTAACAGCTCAAGGCCTGTTGTGCAGGAGAAGTGCTCCATGACCCCATGCCAGCCTCCAGCCATCCAGCCTGCCCCTGGGTCACAGTTGCCCACTTGCTTCCAGACAAATGACCTCAAATTCCTGGCAGTCAGTGCCTCCCGGCACAGGGCACCACTCCCTCTGAGACCGTGTGGACACCTCTGCCTCTTGGGCCTCACGCCCGGCTGCTGGCTTCAGCAGGGCTCACACCTCTGCCAGGCTTTCCCAGAGACCCCCGTTTCTCAGCTTCCTGAGAGCCAGCTCCCTGGGCCCCTGGAGTGCTGGGGGTTTGTCACAAGTGGAAACCCTCCTGCTCCCACCAAAGAGGCTGGGCTTGGCAGAAGCCCTGCTCCCTGCCTCATGTCCCCAGCAGCCAGTCTCCAGGGACACACCAAGTTGCCTCTCCATGTCACTCTGAAGCTCAGGCTGTCTGTGGTGAAAGCAAAATGTCTTCCTGAGTTTGCAGGACACTGTGCAAGAGGCACTGGTACATGCCCTGGAGCCCTGAGACATCTTACCTCTGCAAGCAGTGGCTGGAAGGTCAGGATGTCCACTTTGTGCTCCACACATCTTCTCAGCCTGTCTGGTATCGGGTACTGTGGAAGAAAGCTTGGGAGCTGTCGTCGTGAGTTCCTTAAGACACAAATCCACAAGTTAAAGCAGCTCTTCACTCTCCCAGCATTTCTGTGTGTAAGTTTGGAGTATCCCCTGTCTGAAATTCTTGGGACTAGAGTGTTTCAGACTTTGGAGATTTCTGATTTTGGAATATTTTTGTGAACTTTAGCAGCTGAGCATCCCACATCTGAAATTCTTCAAAATCTGAAGCTTTTGGAGCACCACATCACCACAGCGGTTTCATATTTCAGAGGATTTTGAATTTTCGAATGAAGGATGTTCAACCTAATCAGACATCACTTCCCGTTTCAGGAAGACCTGATACAGAAGCTGCTGGTCGAGGCCAACTGTGCACAAGCCTCTGCTCCAGGTCCTGGATCTCGACTTCCACAGCTCTGGTGGGCCTCTCACCTCTGCAAGGGCAAGAAGGGACACTCCTCATCCCTGAGCCAGGCTGGAACCAGGAAATTCGAAGGCAGCGTTTTTAGCCTGCTAATAGACTCAATTTTTACTACATGTTTTTTTTTCCCCTTTGGATACTGGGGATTGAACCCAGGGTGCTTTACCACTCACCTATATCCCCAGCCCCCAGCCCAACCTGTTTTTTGTGACAGGGTCTAATCTAAGTTGCTGAGGGCCTCACTAAGTTTCTGGGGTTACAGGCGTGTGCCACTGTGCCTGGCTATTACCATATTTTTAATAATGACGTATCAGGAACTATACCTACACATCATTGCAAAGAACATGTAGGTTAAGGCTGCTCTCCTAGGTCCAGCCTTACCTGTTTTTGTCTTTTGGCTGTGACTTCCCTGGGGAAACCTGGCTTCACCCTCAAGCCTCTGCCTTCCCCAAGAACAGGGTGCATCTGAGTCATTCAAATTCCACCTCCAGTAGGAGGCTACAGAAATGACAGAAAAAAGCAGGAGAGTTGGGTGCAGTAGCCACGCCTGTAATTCCAGCACATGTGCTATGATGCCGAGACAGGAGAATCACAAGTTCAAGGCCAGCCTGGGCAACCTGGCAATACCTTCCCTCAAAATAAAATTTTAAAAGGACTGGGGCATGGCTCAGTGTAGAGCACTTGCCTAGCATGCACAAAACACTGAATTCAAACAGTGCTGGAAAAAAGGGGTGGGGAGGAGACCGGAAGTCAGGAGGCCATCCACCTAGTTCGAGTGCCTCCCCTATCCTCACCAACTCTGCTCCGCCTATGAGGACAGGAGGGGAGCACTCAGCTCCTGCTCAGGCTCCTTGGGCGCAGCTCTGCCTGGGCAGCTGCAGGCCATCCCAGAGCCACTTGACAGCATGGCAGACCACTGCCCCTACGCCAAAACAGGGTGTCCTCTCCCTGAGTGGGCAGAGTGCTACACTAAAGCACAAGTGTGAAGCTTGCCTGGAAAGCAGGGATGCTCGAGACCTAGCATCAGGCACTGGCTCCTTACACGAACAAGATGGAGATCAAAAGATCAGGACGCAGTAGGTCACTGGCCACTCTGACCTCAGCATGCAGAACGTTGGGGACTTGGCAGGGGAGGTGCTGGTAAAGAGGTCTAACAAGCAGTGAGACTGAGCACCCAGCACCTGGCATGGGCCCTGGGCAGGCATGCTGGTCCCCAAGCTGACCACCAAGAAACCAATGGCCATGCTCTACAGACACCTGTACGAGGTCACACTAACATGCCAAGGACACACATGCCCAGGAAATGAGACTGGCAGCGGCTGCTGTGTGTGGCACATTTATGTGGAGCTGCTGTGACTGTACAGCGACTCCTGTGCCTCTGGGTGAGAACTGGAGGTCACCAGCTGCCATGATTCAGGACTCTGTGCCGCAGGCCATGGAGACATCTGCTCCTTTTCTGGGTCCCAACCTAGAACATGCCCTCGAGGCAAGCCACATCCTCAGTGCTCACTGCCTGCTCTGTGCCCAAAGGCTACATGTGTGACATGCTCTACCTTATTTACACCCCAAGCCCCATGAGGCAGGGACTTCCACTTGTGAGACCAAGGCTCAGGGAGTGAAAAAACTTGCCCCAGGTCCCACAGCTTCTTGGTAGTAGTGCTGTGATTCAATGTTCTGAACTTAAACCACCACACAGCGCCTTTCTCTGCTAACCCACTTCCCTTTGGTCTGTACTGACAGAAGCCCACCATTCCTTAGCTCCAACTGTTACTGGGATAACATGTGATTTGAAATCCAGAGTTTTCCAGTATTAGAAAAGCACTGTGTCACCTCCATGGGTTCTGCGCCAAACCCACAGTGCTGGGTGACAGGTTCATGCTCCAATGCACAGGAGACACCCAGCCACTCGCTGCTCCCCAGCCCATGGCTAACATAGTGTGCCGCTTTCCTCCATTTCACTCTGAATGGCAGCACCACTTCAAACAGGCTTGAGCAACCCAGCAGCCCTGCTGCCCAACGTGAGCTGTGTGGGGTGCCCGAGCCAGCACTGATGGTGCCGCTGGGCGCCACAGCCCGTCCTGCCCTCGGGGACAGCAGAGGTTGGCAGGAGCATAGGGCGAGTCCAGTCTGTTCTGGGAGTCACGCTGGGACCTTCCAGGGTGGAGCAGGGCACAGGGACAGCACACACTTTGCCCTGTCCTCATGCTGCCATGGTGCACTAGTGGCCAAGACAAAATCTGATCTTAAGCATTCCGTGAAAATGCACCCTGCCCCAAATACAGGCAGGAAAGAAGTGCAGACCCAGCCTGCCAGGACGCTTGCCTGTCCACAACCAGAGTTGGCGTTGATGCAACAAGCCACAGGATTCAGGGGCCTACCTCTTCTGTGTGGTCACCACAACGGTTGTCTTTGTGGAGGCCAATGCTTGGGAGCTTTTAGGCTTCTTCCAGGAGAAGGGCTCACGGACGGCAATCAGAGCCTCCTCGCCACTGACCACGTTCACCTCCAGGTGCCGCCCGATGAGGAAGCTGGAAAAGCAGAGCAGAAGCAGCTCCCTGCAGCGGCCTGAGTGCCTGGACAAGCAAGATAGACCGCCAGTCAGCAGCCAGACAGGCAAAAGCAACACCCACCAGTTTCCCTTTGCACACACACACAGTTACAGGGCTGCAAACCAGAGTCAGGCCGAGGTTTTAAGAACTTACATAAACCTTGACTTTAAAAAACAAGCCATGCATTTCCCCAAGACAGAATCAAGGGCTTAAAACTGTCCTTTCTGTGGTTCTCTGTAACCTTGTCAATATTGCCCGGCTCACGCACACACACAAGCACATGTGCACAGCAGCATGTGCTGGAAACAACCCGGGCCTTGCCCTGCTAGGCAAGCACTCTGCTACCGAGCCACGATCCCAGCCCTTTTTTAAACATCTTGAGACAGGGTCTGGCTGAGTTGCCCAGGGTGGCCTGGAACCCACCCTCCTCCTACCTTGGCCTCTAGGGTACTGGGGCTTACAGGCATGCACCTTGCCCAGCTCCAGGTGTCAAGCTAAGTGAGAACAGTGTCACATAACCAGCGACAGCACTGCTTCCGACAGCGGCCAGCCTAGGCACACCGTGCAGGTGCACTCTGCTCTCACCTACTCCTATGCTATCACAGCTAAGTGGGCCGTACCTCACGTGGTTGACTAAAGGACTGCTGTTTGCATAACTGTCACCCAAACTGGACACTGATGGCCTTGATGCAAGACAGTGACTGAATCAGATTTACATCTTGAAAAAGATTCAGAACAAGCAAATCCAGATGACTGGTGAGATGCAAGGATGGGACTCAAATGCCCAACTGAGAAATGGCCACTGACTGGCAAGCAGCCTCCACAGGGGACTCAAGGAGGAACCAGGGACAGGTTTAGAGGGCCAGCTGGTTGCAACTACCCAGGGGAAGGAGGGGCAAAAGGAGGTGAGGTGTGTAAGTCAGGTCTGAGTGGGAAGGAAGCTCCATCCCTACCCTTCCTTCCTCTGGCCTCAGCTTCCAGCACTGTGTCTTAGCCAGATGCTTAGGGGAGGTGGAGAGGCACAGAGATGGACAGAGGCCTCAGGGACAAGGGACACAGGACACAGTGCAGGAGTACTGAGAAGGCTACACTCAGGAGGGCTCCCAAGTCACGGAAGGAGCTCGTGCCCAATGGGTCATGAATGTTCTACTTCCTTTGTCAAGACCGAGCTGGGTCCTGCTGAGGACTGGGATGGCTGTCGAGGCTGGCACCCCTCGCCTCAGCTGGCCACTTTCTGGACCAACGCTTCTCTTTGCGATCTGGTCGCATCACAGACAGCCACACATGCTGATAGGACACCCAACCGAGAAGCACCCCAGGTGGGAAGTGCAGGGAACATGCACAGGCCCCAGCGGCCTACTTGGCTTCACAGGTAATGGCAATGAAGGTTTTTCCCCCTGGAGGGATGAGCCCCCCAGGCTTGGGCTCCGTCAGCTGCTTCTCTGAGGTAGTGTTTTCTTTTTCTCTACTTTCTTCTTCATAGGTGCAGCCAGCTGGAGGATAAAATTTAAATTCAAAGTTAGACCAAAAGGTAAATAATTTCTAACAAAGCTGGAATGGCCAGACACAGAAACACTGAGATGCACACAAAGCCAATTTTGAGAGGTGATGAGGAAACAGAGCAGCCAGGAGGAAGGTGTGTGACCACGGAGTCTCCAGAGAGAGAACTCCAGCCTGGCAACCCACCCTGCCAGGACATAGCCTCTGCCTGAAGCTGAGTCAGTATCTGTCAGACTGTTTTGGTCCCTCTCCCAGCCTGCAACCTTAAGAGCAGAAAGATCCAGACTTAAGACTTCAGCATAAACCACTGCCAAATGCCAAGGCTGAGACTCCACTGGTTCGCAGACTGCAAGCCACCTTAGATCCCAGCCCTCACGCTGTACAACTGCCCGGACAGGCTTCTCCCTCGTAGCTGGACTGCCTACCTGGAGAGACTTCTGCGTTTTCCACCAAACTGCTCTTCAGTATCTCATCACTTTGGGGTTTTTGGTAGCTGTTTAATGAATTAACATTTTCATTGGAAAAATGCTTTTCCTTCTCCAGAACAGACTCCTCTGGGCAGGTTTGGTCTTTGTCCACGGTCTGAAGCCTAAACTGCTGAGCTCTGTCCCAGCCGGCCAATTTGCAGCTGACTAGGTCTTGAGGAATGTCTCCTTTATTCCTGAAGAAAGAAAGAGAACAGCCCACAGATTTCCAGAGCTGAGGTGCAGTCACCATGAAGCAGAAACCAACCTGACGAATGGCAACTGCAAATGCCTTTTATGGGCTTACGTTAAAAGGACACATTGGAGTCAAAAGTTTGAAAAGATTCTCAGAGGGAAACAACAGCCCAAGTCCAGCTGGTTCTACAAGCCTACAGTTGAAACCCTGCTGTCATGTGGCTTCATTCAAAACCCCAGAGGCACTTACTCTATGCAGATCACCATGGTTTTGCTTCCTCCTTCCTTCAGGGTTCCAAAGTCTGTCATCCTGGTAACTTCAATGTTGCCTTTGTTTTTCAACAGCAGGGTTCCCCAGGACTCCTCTGGGGCTTCACCAACAGCAGCAGGGTCTCTGAAGCAAGGGCCAAGGAGAGGTGTTGGGACACCAGGAGGCCACCCTGCTCCAGCTCCAGGGCAGACTGCTGGTTGGCCTTAGAGGTGCCTACCTAACTACAGGCAGAAATTCCCCAAGACCCATAATTTCTAGGAATGGCTAGAATTAGGTTTAAGTTGATTTTTAGGTTATCTCACAGAAGACCTCAGAGTCTAGAAAGGCAGGCAGCACAGATGTCATCTGGCCAGCTCTTCTTCTCTCCACCCAAGGCTGCAGGGAGGGAGGGAGGGAGAGGGGCCCAGGCCTGGCATGCCAGGGACACTTTCTGCTTGGACGCATAGTCACAGGCTGTGTGATGGTGTCTCACAAGGGACTGTGTGGGCAGTGGTCCTGTAACACTAAAGGGAGCTGAAAGCCGCCTCCTCCACTTGCAGTAGCTTTCCCACAGCTTCAGGGGCAGATTCATCATGTGCCCCGACTGCCTGCGGAACTCAGCACGGCGATGTGTGGCGACAGGCGGTGCCGTCAGCCCATGCCGTCAGCCCGTGCGCACACACCACACACCTGTGGTCAAGCAACACCGACCGTGGCCAGTCTGGCTCTTTAGAAGATGAGAACTGTTTACTCTCCCTCAGAAGAAAGCATCTGCTTCCCGTTGCCATCCACTCTATCCAGAAGGCCAACGCAGTCTTGAGCACTGCCTGGCCTGTAGCTTCTAAGGAAACGGGCCTCCAGAACGACTCTCCATTTCTGGCCCTGCCCACAAACTCAGTGGTCCCTTCCTGGGTCAGCACTGTCCCTTCCTTTCTCTCCTCCTGTCCCTGTGCAAAGACCTAATGTGCACCATCCACATCTGCCATGGACAGGGCCAGAGGAAGTGAGAAGAGAGCGGAGAAGCCTCCGGGTTTCTGGCGCAGCCCCCACACAGGACAAGCTGCCTTCAGAGGGGTACTGGGGCTGAGTTGAGCAGAAGGTGCTGTGCATATCTGTGCTGTCAATCAGACACAGGGAGGCACCAGGAGCCTGCAACCACAGGGAGCAGCCCAGCTGGAAGCCAAGGCCAGCAGCTGCACACAGGGGCCTGACCCAAGCAGGAAGGGCAGAGCCATGAGGCCCCACCGCCCAGCAGCCCCGCTCCACAGACAGAGGCCTGCGTGAGGGCGAGGAGGGACATGTGAGGCCCCACCGCCCAGCAGCCCCGCTCCACAGACAGAGGCCTGCATGAGGGCGAGAGGAGGGACATGCTGCGGGGCAGAAACACATCTCCACACACTGTGGCCTGAAGGAGGCAGCAGGGGAGTAGGCACATCCTTCACGTGGCCTGCCTCCCACAGGCCCACAGCGAGACCTGTTGGCCATGCTGCTCAAGCCCACAGAGCATGGCAGAATGCAAAGGAAGCTGTGGCCCAGCAAGACCCAGGGCTGGGGCTCCAGTCAGTGAACCAGCTGGCCTTGCCTGGCAGACAGGGCTATATGCCTGGCTTCCCTGCCCCAAGAGGAAAGCAGGGTCCCCTGGGAAAGGAAGTGAGCTCCATGCAGACAAAGTCAAGTAAAGGTCTCGAGCAGACTGAGGGCGGAGCACCACCAGTCAACTCCTGCACCTCCTTCAGGCACCTGTGGCCCTTGGGAGGCATGGGGCCAGCCTGCCCAACCCAGACACCAAGTTGGGTGTCAGATGTGTGGCAGGAAAGCAGACAAAACACTCCCTGCATGGAGCTTGCACTTACTGAGGAAATGGGTGGCGATAAGAACAAGGAAGGTGTGAGGAGCTTGCCAGAGCCAAGTGTGCAGGGCAGAGCAGGCAGGGCTAAGGCTGCCATGTGCAGGGCTGGCAAGGGCCACGCCACGTTGCACATGTACCCTCAAGAAGGACACCACATGTAAGGACACCCGACCACCCCAAGAACCTACTATGTCCAACATATTCTTTAAAATGCCAAAACATCAAAGAACAAAAGATAAAAGATTCTACCCTAAAATGGCAATCATTGCTATGATCTGAATACGCTGTTTCCTCTGAAACTCAGGCTGAAATCAATCACCATTATGAGAGCGTAAGAGTGGGACCGGGTGGCACCTTGGAGAGGTGACTGGGGCTGTGCCCTCAGGAAAGGGTTAATCCTCTCATGCGATTAATGGATTAATGGCCATCTCCAGGGGTCAGCTATAAAGGCCAGTCTGGCCCCTTGCCACATATTGTCCCACGTGGCCTAGGGGGTTCTGCCAGTGAGAAGGCCATCACCAGATGCGGCCCCTGACCTTGGACCAGAGCCCTGAGCCAAAACAAACCTTTCTTTTATAACTTGCCTAGTCTATGGCACTGTGTCATGAGCAACAGAAAGGGGCCTAGAGATCATCACCTTGGGAGGAAGGACTAGGAAGCAGGAAGGACGCTGGCATTCCACCTGCACCCCGCCATGGAGGCTGAGCCCTCCACATGCAGCTCCTCCTAGAGCCAACACAGGACTTGGAAGGCCTGATCACTGCCTTACCACAGAGCAGTGATGTGTCCTCAGGTGGAGTCATGTTGAGAAATGTGTCCTGTGTGAGCACCAAGGTGTGCTCACAAGAACTGAGAAGGCGCGACATCATGGAGCAGTGGATCTTAGGGGACCAGCACTGCACGGAGACAGTTGGCCAAAACACAGGTCTGGCCTGTCCCCTCCCAAAGGGAAGTGCTGCTGCTTACCTCCTCCTCACAGGGGTCATGCAGAGCGCTCTCCACACATAGCATGACTGGCTGCTCTCCACCACCACGGCGTTGACCACGTCGTGCCTCCGCGGCGTGTACCCCTCGGGCAGCTTCAGGGAGTCCAGGCTGAAGAAGATGCTGTCCTCCAGCACCCCATTCCTCCCACACAGGCTGGAGACACAGACCTGTGAGCGTGTGCTGAGCTTGAAACCGTGTGCCAGCAAGGGGCACAGCTCTGCCCTCCGTCTCTGTGGCAGACCCGGAGGCCGACATCCCTCTCCCACTTCTCAGCCATGGCCCAGCTCATGCCTCCATGTCGCCTGGGGCCAACTCAGTTCCTCCTCATTCCCACCTCACTCCCCAATCACACCAGCTTAGGAGTAAGTACAAGTCCCACATCTCATCCACTCACCCCACAATTCTGTACCAGGCAGGTGTTTTGTCCCTAGAGCATGTTAAACATGCTCACATGTACGGGACCCTCGGGGTGGGGGTTGGCTCTACTTCAAGGAAACACAGGCCTGGCTGAGCTGTGCTCACTTAGGTCTCCCAGCACCTCCAGGAGAACCTGGGGCATGAGTGCATCCTGGAGGCAGGTGTGGCAGAAACAGGGGAGCCAACTGTCACACTCTACCTTGTCCATGCGCTTGTACCTCAGCGGCTTCACTGATATGGCCTCGCTACTCCACGTGCCTGGCCGGATCCAGTACTCGGCTTCCACCCAGTCTCCTTTGCATGGCTGGAAACCTGACATGGCCAGAGAGAAATGGCATCCAAGTGCACAGTTCAGACCACACAATGTTAGAACATCACAACTGCTTTAATATGTTCACAGTTTTCTTGTTAGAAAAAATTTTGAAGATAGTTTCTGAATCATACTTTAAAGGCGCCCTAATGTTTAAAACATGGCTTCCCTTTGATTCATCTGCACACCCCTATGCTTCTTGCACATGCACCAACATGGACAAAGCCAGCTGGCCACTCTCACTGGCAGCTCCAGCAGAGGAGCTCCCATAAAAGTCATGGGCTCTGGGGGAGGACCAAGCCACCTTCAGGGCACCAGGTGGGAAGTGCCCCTCCCAGCCTCACCCCTGCCACCGGCCAGTCTCCACTGGTGCTTTCCTCAAGCATGGAGAGCAGGGCTAGGCAGTCCAGATGGGGCAAGCTAGGAGGTCAAGAGTGGGCAGGCAGAGACAGGCTTCAGAGGCCGTCCAGCTCAGCAGGATAAAGGATCCAACCTTGGAGTGGGGAACTGGACAGCAGGGATGGGGGAGAGCAGGCAATGGGTACAGGCTTCAGAGGAACAGCTTGAGGACCTTGGGAATGTCAGAGATAAGAACAGGTCCCTGAAGCAACCATGCTGGTTACCAAAGAGACACCCGAGATAGGGCAGACCCCACTGGGCTGGGTCCAACACTTGGCTCCTGGGCCGAGGGCCTTTAGGCTTTCACTCACAGTTTGGGCTGCCAACTTTGGGCCAGAGGATCGCACCAGGACCATTCTGCCCCCTAGGGATGACTGAGCATGACCCTCCCTGAGCTTCCAGAAGAGTCAAAGCTGTCTCACTTCTGAGTTTTTGGTGCCAGCACAACCCTCTGCCAGGGGCTGCCTTTACTCCTAAGGGTCAGCCTTCCCTCGGGCACCTCTCATCAATGTCTGTAGCACGAAACATCCCACCAAGACCTCCTTCTGCAAGGCCACCTGGGCAGTGGCCTCCTGCTGTGTGGCTGAGGGGACTAGACAACCACAGGCAGTGTTCCCCAGGACTCAGAGTTCCACAGATAGAACAGATCTCAAAACCTCAGACAGCTGCCTATGGATTTCATCTTGGGGGGAGCCAGGGTTAGCACTGAGACCCCTGCATAGGCTGGTACTGGCAGAGGCACAACTGAACCAACCCTTGCAAGAATACACGTCACCATCTCAAACCCAAGCCACGTAAAAGACACAAAAACCCAACCTCAAATGCAAAGCAGAAGCCCATCCAGCTACCTTCACACACGCTCTCCAGAGAGAAATATGTCGTCTGACTAATGTACCCAGTGCCTTCCATCAGGGAAGTCACGCAGCCGATCAGCACCCGGGGACTGGAGTCAGACAGCCCTCTGCCATAGCTTTTGCTGTCATCCTCCCATTTATCAGAGACAGCTTCCACCTGCAAGACAGAGAGATCACAAACCACCATAAAGCATTATAAAAGGAAGACAAACCACGCAAACTGCAGGCCAACTTCCCTATCTTAGTCCATTTGGGCTGGGAAGTCCAAGATCAAGACAGGCTGTTTCATTGTCTGGTGAGGACTTGCTTCCTGATTCACATCTGGTACCTTCATACCATGTCCTCACATGCAAGAAGGGTTGTGGGAGCTCCCTGGAGTCTCCAAGAGCATGAATTCCATTCATGAGGACCCTGCCTTCATGACCCAATCACTTCCCAAAGGCCCCATCCACTAATACCGTTTATCATCTTAGTGAAGTCTATAGCGATACTTAATAATACAGATGGAAATCTTCACCAAAATGGCAAATGGAGTGCATCAGCATATGGAAAGGATCATACACCATGACAAAGTGGGCTTATCCCAGAATGCAAGAGCAGCCCAATATCTGAAATCCAGCCAGCAAAACACACCACACTGACCAGAAGAAACCACATGACCTGTCACCTGATGCACAAAAGTGTCTGACTGAGCTGAACATCCCTTCATAACACAAACACTCAATAAACCAGGAGTAGAAGGAAATTTCCTCAACATGATAAAGGTCATAAATAATAGTCCACAGTTAGCATCACCCCAGTGCTAAAAGATAGAAATTTCCCCTAAATCAGGAATGAGACAAGGAGGCCCACTCTCACCTTCTATCCAACACAGCACAGGAAGTCCCTGCCAAAGCAATTAGGCAAGAAAAGGAAATAAAAGGCATCTAAACTAGAAAAGAGGTAAAATTATTTCTGTTCACAGATGGCTTGATCTTACATGTAAGATACCTAAAGCTGCCACACAGACAACAGGTGAGGCCTTTGGGAGTCAACTGGGTCACACATCTGTATTCATAAGGTATTGCTTCAGACTGAATGTTTTTGTCCTTACCTTCACACAAAAAAGTAGAGCTAATAAACTCAGGAAAGTAGCAAGGTACAAAGTCAACACACAAAAATTGGTCTTATTTTTATGAGACTGCCACGAAGAATCTGAAGAGGAAATCAAGCATCAAAAATAAGAGGATACTGGGGCTGAGATTGTGGCTCAGTGGCAGAGTGCTTGCCTTGCACGTGTGAGGCACTGGGTTCGATCCTCAGCAGCACATAAAAATAAGTAAAACAAAAATGAAGACACTGTCCATGTATAACCGAAAAATATTTTTAAAAAATAAGAGGATACTTAGGAAACAAGAAGGAGATGGAAGATTTTACACTAATAACTACAAACCACTTATGAATGGAATGAAAAACATAACAAATGGAAAGACATTGCATGGTAGGCTGAAAGACTCAGGTGTGAGGACAGAGATGCAGTTGAGAGTATGGAGAAGCTCTACTTCCCACATCATGGCATCTAGGCCAGGGCTGCCTAAAGCACCTTCTGTGAGGGATGAACATCCTCTGATTGTGCTACCTGATTTGGCAGCTACTAGCTACAAATAGCACTTCATAAATATGGCTAATGAAAGTGAGGAACCAATTTTAACTTTTACTTAGTTTTAATAAATTCAAGTAGCCACACACTGAACAATGTAATTCTGGAATCTGAATTATTTTTATATATATCATTTAAAAATTATGATACTAAACATTAAGATATAATAGTGAGGGGCTGGGGTTATGGCGCAGTGGTAGCGTGCTCGCCTGGCATGCGTGAGGCACTGGGTTCGATCCTCAGCACCACATAAAAATAAAATAAAGATATTCTGTCCACCTACAACTAAAAAATAAATGTTTTTAAAAAAAAGATATAATAGTGATAAAGCATGACCCAAGCATTTCCAAGAAGTAGTTAAGCACTCAATAAGTTTGCCAGATTACAAATTACATTAAAAATCAATAGCTTTCCTATAAAGAAAAAGATTAATTTGAAAATACTATGCAAAATTATACTGAGTGGGCATGGTAGAGCACACATGTAATCCCACAGACTTGGGAGGCTGAGGCAAGGGGATCACAAATTCAAAGCCAGTCTCAGCAACTTAGTAATGTGCTAAGCAATTTAGCAAGACCCTGTCTCAACAATAAAAAATAGAAAGGGGGGCTAAGGCTGTGGCTCAGTGGCAGAGCGCTTGCCTTGCACATATGAGGCACAGGTGTTTGATCCTCAGCACCGCATAAAAATAGATAAAATAAAGACGCTGTGCCCATGTATAACTAAAAAATATATATATATATAAAAAAATAGAAAGGGATGGGGATGAACTCAGTGGTAAAATGCCCCTGGGTTAAATCCCTGGTACCAAATAAATAAAATTATAATGGAACAAACCCCCAAATCACTGGAAATAACTTAAAAAGTTTGCTGAAGCTAAAAAAACTATTAAACTGTGAAAAGAATAAAAAGAAAAGCCTACATAAATGAACAGACATAATCTGGAATTGAAGCCTATGTCAATTATTCCAAATGGAATCCATAAACTCAGCACAGTCAAAAACAGTCTGAGCAGAAAATTAATAACAGAAAATACAACTCACCCAGAACGTATGAAAGCCAAGCAAACTCCACCCACAAATAAAGGTAAAGAAAGGAAACCTGCCTACCACCTATGATGATGGCCATGCCACAGGGACCCAGATGATACACAAGGAACCTCATAGCCACAAGTGGGATTCTGGTATATGGAAAGGACCCTTGCAAATCAGCAGGGAAAAAGTGAATTTCTCAGTGGGGTGATTGGCGAGCCATTAGAAAAAGAACATCTGGTAGTCTACTAGACACAACAAATGATTAAAGATTAAATGTCAAAAAGCGAATAATTTTCAGAGGAAAATCTGAATATTTGTGATAAGAAGTAGAATAACCCTCTCATATGATTCTTTTTTTTTTTTTTTTTTTTTTTTGAGACAGGGTCTCACTAAAATGCTTAGTGTTTTGCTAAGCTGCTGAGGCTGCTCTAAACTTGTGATCCTACCTCAGTTTACTGGGCCACTGGCATGCGCCACCATACCCAGCTTCTCAAAGGATTCTTAGAGACCCAAATCCATCCAAAAAATTAAGACACGTTTAACTACATAAAATGAATCTCTAAAACAAAGTTAAAGATGATCTTAGGGAAAATATCTATAACACTTTCAAATAATAACTTTCCTTTAAAAGCTCTAATTTTCATAATTATGTAACAAGCAAAAAAGCTAATAAGCAAAAAAGCTAAACCCAGTGAAAAGTTGACAAAGGATATGAAGATAATTCAGTGAAAAATGTGAACGATTAACATACTTTACGGCTTATACACAAATAAAATCAGGAGATCACTCTTCATTTACTAGACTGACAAATATTTTCAAGCTCAGTTATAACCATATCCTTGTGAACACCAGTTAGCAGGCAATCTTCATTCTGCAACTGAGAGTATAAACTAGTACAATATTATTGGATGTCAAATTGATGATAATCATTATGAAATATGCATACCCTTTTGACTTAGCAACCGTACCTCCAAGAATTTATACAGAAATATTTTATGTGAAAAAGTTGCAGAACTAATAGAGTCCACTGAGTTTTGTTTTTTTTTTATAATTTTTTTTAGCTGTAGATGGACACAATATCTTTATTTATTTTTATGTGGTGCTGAGGATCGAACCCAGTGCCTCACACATGCAAGTGCTCTACCACTGATCCACAACCCCAGCCCCAAGTCCACTGAGTTTTGCTAACCTGCTAATAAAGGATCCAATCAGTATCATTTTAAGAAGTTGTTTTTTTTAAAAAACAGCTAGAATAAAGAATTGTTAAGAGTATTCTAGCATATACTTATAGGCAAACTTTACTTTTTGAACTTTAAACTTATATAATGTTCTAATGATTTATGACCACAATTTCTTTGAAGACAGAATGAAAAACAAAAGCTCTCCCTTCAGGTACACTGCACTCTCCCTGGGTCAGGCCAGGTCGGAGAGGCTGACAAATGGGGAGCCTGCAGACAGCTCTTGAATGAGCCTGACTCACCCTGATTGCTTTCAGTCCATTTGACACTTTATTTTCTTCCACAACGGCAATGACTTCCTGCCCAACACTCAGAAGCACTTTGCTAGTCACAGCCTCATGGGAGAAGTAGATCAAGTCATCAATCATGCCGTAATCACTGCAGTACCTCGTCACAACACCCTGTACAGTTTTCAACCTAGTGTCACCTGAAACAGGTAAGCAAAGAGGTTATGTTGGCCACAAAAGCAAGCCCTGCTATAATCTATGCCCTACCAGAAAGAGCATGAGCATCCATGGGAGACAGGAGCCTATGGGCTGGATTTGAGACATGCAGACCCTGACACAGAGTGTTTGGGATGTAGAGTTTCTGTGGCAGAAGCCCAGGTTCAGGGGGGTACAGGTGGTGGATGTGGTAGGGAGAACCCAAACAGCCTGGCTTTGCCTCCTGGCTCTTCTACTGCCATGTGTTACCCTGGACTCCTCAGTTCTCATCTGCGAAATGGAGAGAATAATGGTCACTACCTGTGAGTGCTGTTGGAGAGTCAAGTACCAATGCACACAATGTACTGAGTGGGTGGCATGAGGCAGGGTGCCACATCAACTGCTTGGCTTTCAGGAGCCCTTATCATCATCTTCCCTTATTATCATCCAGAGCAGCAGTGGCAGCCACCCTGGGAGATGGGGAAAGAACCAACTGGCCCTCAGCCACCGAGAGATCCGCTGAGAACCGTAGTGGCAGCACTTGCTGTGCCTTCCCTGCGACTTCCTAAAGGAGAAAGCCTGGGGCTGTGCAAGCTCAACACTGCACACAGCTGGAGTGCAAGCTGTTGCTGAAAACCATTCTACAGATGAGACCAGCTGGATAGGCGACCTGCTCCAGGTTACTGCTGGCTATAGGCGTTAAACACAAAGATGGCCTTTTCTGTGCTGCCCCCAATTCACTCTATTTCTGGCTTCTCTTGTGGAGAATGTCATCCTTTTAGAGGTCAGAAAAAGTAACAGGGAATCATTACCCTGAACTCAATTCCTGTACAGGAGGAAGAGTAGGAAAAAATATCTGGAAGCTTGGGAGAAAGCTGCTCCAGGGAGGGGCAGTCTGCCAGCGTCGGCAGCACAAGAAGGTAAAGAATCCAAGCGAGGAGGAGCGATTTTGTCACATTTGGATAGGCCACTTGAAGGGGGTCAGATGACGTTTTTCGGAGTGAGGAAAGCTCACAACTGCAAGTGACACCACGGAAAGAGATAAGGCAGAGATGTGCGGAGACGTGTGGTCCCCTCGCCTGGCACACACGGCGGGAGCAGGGGGGATGCTGGCAGTGGGGGAAGATGGACTGCGGGGCCATTCTTCGCAGAAAGAGTGGGAAGAACTCGTGTCCAAACCACGGAGTGTGCGTAAGCCTACAGGGCCGCCGCGCGTCCTCTGGGAGGGGAGGAACCGACCGCCAAGCTGAAGGCGCGGCTTCAGCTTGAATGGGCTGAGGGACAGGCGAGGTGGCCGCGTGCAACGCACAGCGCGCTGTTGCCTCGACACGTGAGGACGGGTGGCCCCGTGGGGTCACGGTCACAGGTCATAGGTCACGCTGGCCACAGCCTGCCGCCCTGGGCCTCCCAGCCGAGGCTCTTTGCGGGGCGCCCGCCTGTCCCACGCGCACCTTCCGCGAGCTCCGGACCCGGCTGCCCGGCCTCCTCCTCGGGGTCATCCTCCTTCCTCCAGAAGAAGGCCACCAACTTGGCCGCGAGGCGCAGCATGGCTCTGCTTTCCCCGCCGAGTTGGCTTCGCCAACCACCTGAGGCACTGCACGCTGCCGCCGCCCTCGACCAATGGGGGCACCGCTCGCGGAGCTCAGCCAATGGAATTGCTGCGCATGCAAGCACCTCCCGCCGCTTTTGGCCAATGGGGGCGCTGTGCTTGCGCCTGCGCCTGTGTTGACGCCCCTGGAGCTCCCTGCGACGGTTGGCGGTTGGCGTTGGTTAGCGTTCAGGAAGACCGTGCGCTCTGCAGTGACGTCACTCCTGGGCGGTTCGTCCGACCGAGGGCGGGGCCGGGCGCGGGGCCGGGCGCGGGAGGGGAGGGGCCTGTCGGGTTGGGGTTGGGGTTGGGGTTGGGGCCGGGGCGGGGCCTTGACGGCCAGGAGGATGTGCTTCTGTGCTGTGCGTCCGGGGGCCTTGACGGGTGTGCTGGGCACTCTCTGAGTCAAGGTCACATGTTTGTTTCTTGGTAGGGAGCAGCTGTTGAAAGGCCCCAAAGGGTGAAATTGGCTCCGCATTTTTCTTGAGACAAAAAGAAACACAGGGTTTAATCCAGTTGGACCAATTTCCATAACTGCTGCTTGCCTTAAAAGTTTGGAAAGTATCTCAACCCATTCAAAGATAAGTTTTTTTTATTTTTATTTTTTAGTTTTTGATGGATCTTTGTTTTATTCATTTATATGTGGTGCTGAGGATCTAACCCAGTGCCTTATGCATGTGAGGCAAGCGCTCTACCACTGAGCCACAATCCCAGCCCCCAAAGATAAGTTCTTGATTTCACAGGTGATGGTTTCTGCGAATCATCCCTAGCCCTTGCTTGGTTGAGAAGCTGACACAAGCAAACCCTCACAATCAGAAACTTGATGACTGCGTCCAGGTTTGATGTGAGTTTGTGGTCTAAGGAGCCAGTTTTTCAAAGTACTTTAGTACTTTTTGCAGTATTCACAAAGAAACTGTCACCGTAACTACCAGGGGCCAGTGTCTCTGGGTGAAACACATTTATGTCCTTTTTCTCTGCCTGGTGAGCAGAAATAAAGGGTGCAGCGGCACTATGCCAGCGCTAGGGGCTGCCAGGGGAACCAGTGGGCGGAACCTGGACCACATCAAGGGCCAGTCCAGCCAGTCCCTGACATAAAGATATGTGTGACCTTGTGAAGGAGAGTTCCATCATGTGATCACAGGGGGCAAAGAAGGGCTGCTAAAGAAGTGCAGTATACCCTTTGAATAAGGCTGCCTGCCCAGGCACGGGCGGGCTGGGGTCCTGCATGTGGTGGACTGCGCCCTTAGCTATCTTCTTCCCTGAAGATGCCCACCTGGCAAGTTTGAGCGCCCTTTCTCTCCTGCTGGGTTTGGATGGCCCTGAGCCAGGGGTTACACAACCAAGCAGCAATGTTTCTAGGATACACTCCATCTCCTCATTGAAATTCAGGAGGCAGTTCTTCTTCCCCTGGCTCAAGGGCAGTTTTGCTGAGCTTTTGTTCCATGTGTGAATAGTTCTTGCTGGAAGTCCCTCACCCCAAGACCAGTTCTCCCAGCAGCCAGCAGAACAGCAGTGGAGGTAAGCACACAGACGTAAGCTGCAGAGGGAGTCCTAGGCTGTCTTGCAGTCTATCACCACCTTGAGCCTAGTAGGGTGAAACCCAACGCAGTGTGAGATGCCTAAGGAGTTGCTAATTGAGGTGGAAATGTGGTGTGCCTGAGGATCCAGGTTGCTGAAGCAAGTAAAGCCTGAAGTCTTGCCTCAAATCCACATCACTTAGGTTTGTCTTACCGGGAAAGCGATTTGTTCACTTTTAGAAATAAGTGCTTATTTTCTTCTTTAAATTCACAGCACTTCAGGGGCTGGGGCTGTGGCTCAGCGGTTGAGCGCTTGCCTCGCATACGTGGGGCACTGGGTTCGATCCTCAGCACCACATAAAATAAATAAAGATATTGTGTTCATCTACAACAAAATATTTAAAAAAAAAAATTCACAGCACTTCAGTGTGAGCAATATTTCTATGTTAAGAAAAATTATTTCTTGTGAACAACTTACTGCAATTGCAGCTTTCTCAGGGGTCAAAGCTGATAATTCTGTTACAAACCAGTAACCGCGAGCCTCAGCACAGCTACATGTCACCACTCACAGCATGCCTGTCCCCAGTGCCATGACGCGGGAGGGACAGTTCAGGGAGGAACTGGGCTATGACCGAATGCCCACACTGGAGCGGGGACGACAGGACCCAGGCCGGCAGGACCCGGGCAGCTATGCCCCTGACGCCAAGCCCAGCGACCTCCAGCTGTCTAAGAGGCTGCCCTCGTGCTTCAGCTACAAGACCTGGGTCTTCTCCATGTTGATGGGGGTGAGTAGCTTGACAGCAGCCCTGGGGGTGAGGTCCACAAGCAAGTCCCTTCAGCGAAGGCAGTGGTCTCAGGCCCTAGTTGGGGGTGTTTGTTCCCAGGCTGGAGACGGGCAGGAGCAGTGGCCAGAGAATCCTGGAGTCTCTTGGATGCTGACAAATTTATCATGCTTGTGTCCTCTGAGTTGTTTTTGTCAACTAGTACCTACCACGCAGGCCCATGCTTGCCCTGCACTGTGGCTGTGCCACCAGGGAACTGGCCCTGCACTGTGGCTGTGCCACCAGAGAAGGCTCATCCTGTGCCTCACTGAGCCTGCAGTCAGCACCAGGTCAGGGTGGCCTCCCTACTCCTGCGGGTCCCAGAGGCCGGGGCCATAGAGGTAGCGGTGTGGTGGTCTCAGGCTCTGGCAGCAGGCTCTGCAGAGGGAATGGCAGGGCTGTGAAGCAGGAGGGTCAGCGGAGGCTGGGCCAGGTGGAGCTGGAGGGCAGGTCTGAGCTGGCCTGGGAAGGGCAGTGTCAAATGTTGGAGGGACTTTCCTGGGACATTCCTGTACAGATGTGCAGACAACTGGAGACCTGCCGAAGGGCACCTAGTAGCCAAGGGCCAGGCCCCTGGACGCACCTCTCCATGGCAGGACCAAGGTTCCCTGTGGCCCTGGGCTGAGAACCAAGATCTAGGCTGGGACCTTGCCCCTGCCCAGGCTCCGCTGGCCACCACTACACCTGGCCCTCAACAACCTCTTCACATCTCCAGGCACAGCCCAGACCTTGGCTGGTAGACCCTGACTCCAGCAGTCATTTTCTAGATGTCTGCTAGGGTTCGCTTCTGCAGAGGGGTGGGGCAGGCACTGTTGTTCAGGTTCTGAGTGGACCTCTGTGGGGTCCTGGAGCCCTGAGACACAGGGCTTTCCTGAGGCCACGCACTGCTTCTTACCTCTGATTTTGACACAGCCCCTGTCCTATCCACTAAATGACAGTACGGAGGTCCCTGCTGTGGTCCTGGGCATAGGGCTGCATTTGCCCCTGGGAAGGGCCCAGGTCAGGCAGGGCCAGATGCCAGCTCTGAGGTGCTGCCATGGCAGGTGGGCCTCTGGCTCTTCATGTGTCCAGTCTGTGGGCAGAACCTCGTTGTGACCTGAGCTCATGCTGCTGTTTTGCAGAGCTGCCTTCTCGTGACCTCGGGCTTCTCTCTGTACCTGGGCAACGTGTTCCCCTCCGAGATGGACTACTTACGGTGTGCGGCGGGCTCTGTAAGCAGCACTCCAGCCACACCCGCCAGTGTGCTGGTCCCTGCCCTGCCTTTGGTTTCCTGCCACTTGTTCATCATTCAACATCCTTTCATGTGACTTTAGTTTCAAGTAGGATTTGCTACTTTTAAACCTCCAGTGAAGCCGACCTGAGTCTCATTCCACAGACTCAGTACAAGAAATAGCAGTTGCTGCAGTCGCACAGGCTCCGGCCAACAGCGAGCTGGCAGGGCTTCTGCCTTTGAGGGACCAAAGCTTAGTGCCCTGTTTATGGGATTTCACTCGGTGTCTAGGCTGGCAGGAGAGAAGGCACCGGTCCTCACAGGAGGGGAGGGAAGACAACCGTGGACCTCCAGGGCTCCTTGGCTCTGGCCTTCCCATCATCAATCATAGAGCTTGCTGTGTCCCCCCATCCCCCCAGGGTCTTGTGTGTCAGTGGGGAAAGCCAGGCCATGGGGGACTCTCCAGAGCTACCCTTTGGGCCTCCAAGGTTTGGGTCCTCCTTGGGGTTCCAGCTGGTGACAGACCTGCACAGGCATAAGGTCCTGGGAGTCTCTCCCTTTCCAGCCTGCCTAGTTCTCTGGCACCCCACATCAGTGGCCACACATCCTAAAAGATAACACATGAGCTTCCCCATACCCCGTGCCCAGCGTCTCCCTTGGGCCCTTAAGACAGAACTTCTTAGAAGGTGACACCTCTCCCTGCTGCTGTCCGGAACCACCTTCTTGGCCTTGGGTCCTCACCACAGGAGCAGCCCTTGTCAGGGTCGGTGGCCTCCAGCCTTGGACCAGAATGCTCCAGGTCGGCTCCACATTAGGCAGTGTCCCTTCCCCTTCATACTTGCCTGGGTGAGAGCCCATCTGTGACCCTGCCTTGCTCTGTTTCTGGAGGCCTGTCTTGGCCACCAGAGCTTGGACCCTGAGACACTGGAGGGGATCCCTAGCTGGGCCTGCCCCTGTCCCCCTGTGTCCCCAGCTCAGGCCCCCAAGGGCTCTTCCTGCTCCCATCCCCACTATGTGCAGGTGCATCTTCTCTGCTCCCTAGAGGCCCTGTCCACAGCTTCCCCGGCTCTGAGTCCCATTGTGAGCTGGCCCACCTGGGCCTCCAACCAGCCTTGGGACCATAGTGGGGTCAGAGTGTGTGGTCTGGATGTGTGCTCCTGGGCTGTGGGACCCTGAACACCAGAGGACACTTCTGTCTCCTCCTCACTGAGGCTTTTTCCTTCCAGGTAGTTCTCCAGAGGAGACCATCCTGGTCTTGTGCAGTAATAGTAAATGGCTCCAAGCGTGCCTGACTAGAAACCCTTCTTCAGGATGAATTGTTTTGAAGTACTTGGGGCCGTCAGTGTCGAGGGACCCCTGCATCAGGTGGACTCCCAAACACTTGTTTGCCAACACGACTGGTGGTGTCCCAGAGCTTAAACATGATAACGCCTTGCTGTTCCTGCAGTTTTAACTTTCTGTGGGGCTGGGATTGAAGCCATGGATGGCAGGGTACTCACCAGGCTCTGGTTTCTCTGCAGTGCATCCCCTCAGCTATTGTGAGCTTCGCTGTTTCAAGGAGAAACGTCAGTGCGGTAAGTCCTTCCGTGCAGCCTCCAGTGCGGTGGGGTAGGTAGGCCGCCCAGGGGGCCCCTGAGGCGGGGTTTCCTGGCCTGCCCTCTCCTGCAGGCAGGGCCTGGCCCAGGTCTCCCCTCACGTGCTGATGGTGTAGCTGATGGCCTGCCTTGTCTTCCAGATCCCCAACTTTCAGATGCTGTTTGTTTCCACCTTCGCGGTCACCACCACATGCTTGATATGGTTTGGGTGCAAACTGGTCCTGAATCCATCCGCCATCAACGTGAGTCACTGGAGGGGACCTGGGCCACACCTTGTGCTGACATCAGCTCTGGGGCTCTGTCAGCACTGAGAGGGTGCCGCGGATGTTGGAGTGAGTGGGGACATGCCCTAATGTTTTCCAAGACTCCCAGGTGGACAGTGTGGAGAGCTTGGTTTGTATTTTGAGGAGAATATCTCTACTGAACGCTTAACTGATTCCAGTGAATGAATTTATTGATAAGCAATATTTTAACATCTATTTCACAACAGCTCTTAAAAATTACTAGTAGCAGGGCTGTGGATGAGGCTCAGTGGTTGAGTGCTCGCCCAGCACATGCAGCCTCTGGGCTCTATCCCAGTAGGACTGAAACATGCTTGAATAACTGTGATGCTGCCAGTTATGTACTACTAAGGAAAATGGGAGAACATTGTCACCTAAATTATGCCCCAAATAAAAATTTCATCAGCCGAGTGCAGAGGCTCATTCCTATAATGCCAGCAGTTTGGGAGGCTGAAGCAGGAGGATCACGAGTTTAAAGTCAGCCTCAGCAACTTAGTGAGGCCCTAAGCAACTCAGTGAGACCCTGTATCTAAATAAAATACCAAAACAAAAGACTGGGGATGTGGCTCAGTGGTTGTGTACCCCTGAGTTTAATCCCTGATACTAACAAAACAAAAACAAAACTAAAAAACAGAAAAGGACTTCCACCTGCAGCCTACAGAAGGAGCGATTTCTGCTGGTTTCATACAGGGACCCTGAGAGCATGTAGCAAGGTTGCTGAATGTGAAAATCAGCATCAAACTTTAACTATATTCACAAACAAAATTTTGGAAATACAGCCTACATGCAGGTATCATTTTGTAGAATTAAACCAAGTTCCTGGGATGCATCCAGCGAGATCTGCGAGACCATGTAGTGAAAAACGATGATGCTCCCTGCCTCCCTTTCTTTTTCAGGGAAGCACATACACATCCAGGGAAGATGTGGGCTACATCAGGGGAGACGTCTTTTGGGGTAAAGTAAGAAATACATGTTCAAGGGAGAATGCAGGCCACCTCCAGAGGGAGAGCCAGCAACCCCTGGGTGTGAGTGTTAATGTGGAGGTATGAGGGCCAGGAGGTGGACTAGAGGTGAAGCCAGGGCCAGGGTACACAATTCCAGGCCAGTTTTACCTGCACTTGGTCATGGCCCCTGGGTAACTTTTTTTTTTTTTTTAATTTTTTTAGTTGTAGATGGATGCAATATCTTTATTTTATTTATTTATTTTTATGTGGTGCTGAGGATCGAACCCAGTGACTCACGCATGAGAGGCAAGCGCTCCACCACTGAGCCACAGCCCCAGCCCCCTGGGTAACTTTTGCAGGCAAGAGTGTGGACCAATGTGAGGGCCAGGAGTAAAGCCTAAGGGCTTGGCTGGGTTGTTCACGCTGCTTGTTTTGTGTTGCAAAAGTTCATGGGTGTTTCCTGCATTCCAGCATCTCTGGAGTACTTCTCTTTTGGGACAGTCTGTCTTTCCTTTTCTGTATCCCCAAATTCCTACCACACTCCCACCTCCAGGCTTGTGATCCCTTATTCTTAAGGTCCATGAAAGGTGAAGATCCGTCTTCTATGGCTGCTTATTGCTGGCAGGGGTGATGGCCCTGCCTCGCCAGGGATCTGAAGTCTCTGTCAGCCTGGTCCAATGGAGACAGAAGAAACTGGTCTCAGTTGTTGGGACAGGATGGAATCTCACGTTGACATCATCTTATCCAAGGCACTGTTGTGAGCTGGAAGATACAAGTTTTACTAGGAGATTAAAAGCATAGGAAGCAGCCAGAGGTCTTAATAGAGGCAACAGCTGGACGCAGCAGACGAATGAGCTCTAAATCGCTTTTAGTTACCTCCACACATCTCAGGATCTGGATTTTTAAATAGCAGTTCTGTTAGATCAGACAAATTAACTCAGGACAAACATGATTTTCAGTAGTCTTTTTTGTTAGTTATTCTCAGACACTCAGGCATACAAGGCTTCTTTCTTCAAGACATCCTGAACCATTGGAGGGCAAGGCCATGCAGGAGACTCACACATGGTGGGGGTGGTGGGATACCTCTCGGAACCTTCCAGAATGGATGTCTCTGCAGTTGGAATTCCTGCAGGTCTGCGTAGGGATTCAGGAGCTGGGAAAGGGAACCCCTTGAAGAAAAGGTTAGGGCACACTCAGGCTTCTTGGAAAGCTCTCCTCACCAGGGTAGTCTTGGCACAGGCAGGGAACCATCTCTGGACCAGGTCAGCCTGGGACCGCCCTACATGTATGAATGGCAGTCTGTGACCTGGAACGCAGCAAGTGCCTGGTCACCTGGGGTGGACCCAACTCCCACCTCCCACCTGCCATGGAGATCCAGACCTGAGACACCGGAGCATGCTGTGAGGGACAGGGTGATGGATGGGGAAGCCGCCCAGCCACCATGGTGCACCGTCAACTCCACCAGGAGACCCAGGCCCCAGGAGGAAGCCATGGCCTTCAAGGCCTGGGTACTCGCCTGGCAGCAGGCAGAAGAGGTGCACTGCAGCCAGTGAGAGCCGTCCCCATGGTCAGCCCACACCCAGGACCACACTGATACCCAGTGCAGGCCCTTTGAAAATCTGTTAGGGGTTTGCTGGACATCCTAAAATACACACTATGCTGCCCACAGGTGCACACCCTGGAGAAGAGCTTGCACCCTGTGGCCAGGCTGTGCACATGTGAAAGTCACAGCAATGACACTTGCCAGCAAAAACCTCACATCTAAACAGATGTCCCTCACCTAGAACGGTGCCTGCACACAGTAGGTGAGTTGCAGGGTGGAAGACAAAGATGGATAACCAAATTGTGAAAGGGCTGTGAGCCACATGCGGTGGCGGCTTGCTCCGAGCGGCCATGGAATAGCAGCCCCACTCCACCCACGCGCTGACCACACTGGGCAGTACTGAGAAGTGGCTGCCCGAGGCAGGTGGGGACCCAGGAAGGAAGCGCTGGAACTGCTTGTAGTGAAGGACACAGGCATGAGCTGTGGAGCTGAAAACCACAGTGAGAGAAGGACCAGGCAGGCCAGAGGCTGTGTCCACGCTCCAGGTGCCACACAGCCATCCTGTTAGCCGCCACCAGGTTCTCTGGGCTCTCTTGGAGGTGTGCACTGCTGGCAGCTGGTGGCACAGGGCACCCAGTCTCGATCCATCCACCTGCCCATCTGGTCCTGGGTCTCTGCAGCCTGTCACTCTCCCCGGAGCTCCAAACCACCATGCCCCCAGTGGTGGGCACATGGACGCTTTGTCTCCTGTACCATGCCCCATTCCCGCCCACAGGCCCAGGCTTGTCTGGGCCTCACCAGGAGGGGGGCTGCTGGCGGTGGGTCACGCCTGTGCTCCATCAGGCCCAGAGTGCCGCCTGCTGCACAGTCTCTCCACAGTCTCTCCACGGCAGCCTTGCCTGCTGCGGAGTCCATGGACTTGTGCTGTTCTCGGTCAGAGGGCAGCATAGATACGGACTTGTCATTGTCACTTATGTTTTCTGGTGGTGGTCCTGCTCTGCTCACCCCCCAGGGCCTCCCTGGGCTTCCTTCCTGTTAGTTGCCCACCCATATGTCTGTGCGTTTTGAGAACCAAGTTGTTTTTTTGTTATTGGCAGGACTTACTTTTAGATGGGACCTTAAGTCCTGTATAGAAACCACCCCTGTGGCTCTCCTTGGCAAGTCTGTCCCTGGGGACGCCACTCCCTCATGATGACTTCATGATGTGTGTCTCTGTCTTTTCTGAGAAGGTACCTGGGATTGAACTCAGGGGCACTCGACCACTGAGCCACATCCCCAGCCCTAGTTTGTATTTTATGTAGAGACAGGGTCTCACTGAGTTGCTTAGCGCCTCACCGTTGCTGAGGCTGGCTTTGAACACAGGATCCTCCTGCCTCAGCCTCCCGAGCCACTGGGATGACAGGCGTGGCCACCCCGGCAGCGTCTCACTGTCTGATGTCTATCCTAGCTCCCTCGTCTTTTTCACACTTGACCTTTCTGATTTGAAATATATTTAGAATAAGTTCACTGAGTTCCTCAAAAAATGCAGCTGAAATTTTGTCCTGTTTATTTAAATTTGCAAGATGATTTGTGAGAATGGACTTTCCTCTTAAGGGGAGTAGCCCCCAGGAGCACCGCCTGGCGCTCACGCCGTTCTCTGTGCCTTTCCTGGAGCCACTGTTCTGAGTGCCATGAATTCGGGTCAGAATGTAGTAACATCATAAATCAGTAAGTGGGTGGTATTTAAAGGTGGCCCCACATGCCTGTTAATCGGGGTCCTGGCAAGAAACAGAAGGGACAGTCAAAGGGGCGTGGACAGTTAGGGGACAGGTCACAGTGTGGGTGGGGGACAGCAGGTACAGCCTCCAAGGGGCAGGGGATATGCACGGAGCCCAGCAGAGCAGTGCAGCAGAGCCTGCCTCAACTCCAGACCCAGCCTGGGTCAAAATCTGGAACACGTTCACTCCAGAACTGGAAGGGAACCAGCTTGTCAGGACAGCACGGGGGCAAAAGCGGTGCAAAATGAGAGAAAGGAAGAAGAGAGCAGGAAGCGGGGCAGGGAACAGGAGCAGAGAGAAGGGAGCAGCGCTCAGCACACCCAAAAATGGGGTCTCTGAAAAGATGGGCGAGATTGTTGCCATGAAGATAGAAATTGAACTGCAGAACAAGGAGAAGTGCTGGGGTGTGGCACTCGCCCAGCACGCAGGAGCCCCTAGGTTCCACTCCCAGGACGGAAAAAAAAAGTCAGAGTTCTGCAAAGTTGTGAGACACAAAACCAACTTATAAAAATCCAATGTAAGTTGCCGAGGGTAGCGGTGCACACCTGTAACCCCAGCGATTTGGGGGCTGAGGCAGGAGGATCACAAGTTCAAGGCCATCTGGGCAACTCAGCAAGACCCTCTCAAAATAAAAAAAAATTAAATGAAAATGTAAAATATTTAAAAGGGACATATAGGAACTCTGTACTAGTTTTGCAAATTCTCTTGAGTTCAGAATATTTCAAAGTAGAACTTCTTTAAAATTCCAGGCTGGGGACATAGCTCAATTGGTAGAGTGCTCGCTGCACATGCACTAAGGCCCTGGGTTCAATCCCTAGCACCATTAAAAAAAAATTCAGTAAGTATCTCTCTGTACTACCAGTAGTCCATCTGAAAATACAACTTAAAAAAATAAGACTCTGGGGGCTGGGATTGTGGCTCAGTGGTAGAACACTTGCCTCTCATGTGTAGGGCACTGGGCTCAATCCTCAGCACTGCATATAAATAAATGAACAGAATAAAATAAAATAAAGGTCCATCAAAAACTAAAAAAAAATTTTAAAAATAAGACTCCATTCTTATCAGCAACAAAGTCCATAAGCTATCTAGGACGCAATAAAATAGATGCATGGGACTGTTTTTAAATATTAGCCACTGACTGATGCGTAACATTATTGCATTATACCAGAATGCATGATCTAGAGTGTGTTGGTTCTTTGAAATTCGCCAGGCTTGTTGTGGACTAGTAGATGGTCAGTTCTGTTAGTACTCTACAGCTGCTAAAAAGAATGGAAATTCTGTCTTCTTTGGCATGACATGCAGAATTCTGCAGATGAGCTTATTAATTGCATTTGTTGTAAAATCCAGGCTTTATAACTGTTCAGGTATGGGGAGGTCAGCAGAGCAGGAGACCCCTGCCATTGAAAAACAGTCTATTGCTAACAGACCCCAGAGGAGGGGCCTCCCCACACCGCACAGGGCCACTCAGGGAAGCGCTAGGGTCAGGTGCAGGCAGAGGCAGAACCCCCACCGTGGCCTCCACAGGAAGGAGTAGGCGGGGCACGTGGAGGCTCAGGATCAGCCAGTCTGGATGCCTTCAGCAGGTGCTGGACGCAGGGCTGTCCCTGGCTGCCCTGGGGTGACTGGCAGGTGGGTGGTGACCCCACATGGGCAAGCAGATAGAGGGGTGCAGGTTGGGTGGTTTGGACAGGATGTAGTTGGCCAATCCCAGAATTAGCCAGCCCTAGGAGGGGCAGCCTGTCCAGAGCTCCCAGCCCCAGATGGCAGAGCATCAGAGTACCTCTGGTTGGAAGGGTTGTGCCTTTGTCTCCTCCTCCGTCCGTTTCTGAGGAAAGCGTGTCAGCTTGCTCACCCAACACTGCTGGGGCACCTGTTTCTTCCTGCAGTTCTGTTATTTGTTACCTTGTGTATTTTGAGATGCTGTTGTTAATATCAGTACGTAGGGGACTGAAGCCAGCGTGCTCTACCACTAAGCCACACCCCACCCCTTTTTATCTTATTTTGAGACAGAGTCTTGCTGAGTTGCTGAGGCTGGAGTAGTACTTGCAATCCTCCTGTCTCAGCCTCCCAAGTAGCTGGGATTACAGTCGTGCACCACTGTATCCAGCATGTTCCTTCTTTTATACATTTTTAAGTCATCCGTTAAATCGACTTGTTTATTGTGTTTATGAATTTGTAGTGCTGGGTTCAAATCCAGAATCTTGCACATGCCAGGCAAGGCTCTAGGCAACGTGGCTCAGCCACAGGGATGGGCAAGAGGAGCATGGATCTGCCAGTGGTTGTGTGGGGCCAGGCTCTTGTCTCCCCAGTCCATGCTTGGAGATGTGAAGGCCAGGCCTCCGGCTTCAGTGATACCATGGTTTTGAGGTTGAGATCGTATGGGGCAGTGGGGGAGGGAGGAGCACACAAAATACTTTTGGGGGGTTGGCAAACAGGAGAAAGCACATGCCACCTTTTAACGGTGGACAGGCTGTTGGTTAAGTTCTCAGAGCGCATCTGCTTCTCTCAGGGGGTCTGAGTGTCTCAGTTCCGTGAATATTAACAAGTGTGCACATTCCGGTAACTGCCAACGCAGTCGGGACCCAGAATAGTCCTAGCGCCTTCCAAACACTCGTGTTTGCAGTTTTTGGCAGTCACAGCGGGAGCTGCTGTGAACTGAGTGCCAGTGTGAGTGACAGGGATTGGCTCAAGGGACAGCAGATGCCACCCAAGAACCTGATCCACCACAGGCTGTTCCTGCCTAGCCTTTGATGAGAGCGGGGGAAATAAACAAAAGTCCCAAAGGCCTGCATGGGACAGAGGCGGTGTGGGGCCCATGGCCCATCCAGGCCTGGGGCGCTGGCCTGGAGCCTGGAGAATCCTGCTGTGCCACATGCAGAAGCTGATGGGCACAGCTGGGGCTCTTGCTTCCCTTACAGATAAATTTCAACCTCATCCTGCTCCTCCTTCTGGAGCTTCTCATGGCAGCCACAGTGATCATCTCTGCACGGTCCAGTGAGGAGCCCTGCAGGAGGAAGAAGGTGGGTGTCCTCAGCAATGCATCATGCCCCTGAGGTGGCCTGGCTGCCCCAGGGGTCCCCACAGGCAGCTGGGGCCATGAGGAGGCGGGTGTGGGGTGGCGTCCCTGGCCCTTCCCTGGGGAGGCACCTCTGCCCCCCAGTCTACCCACAGTGCCTGGGGCCTATGGTGGTGGCGATTCAGCATGGCCCTGAAGTCTGTCGGGCCACGCCAGCCAGTGGCACCTTCCCACCGTGGGCAGCCCCACTGAGCCCCGAGCCCGCGCTCTGCAGCTGACAGGCCTTGCTTCCTGCCAGGGCTCCGTCTCTGACGGCAGCAACATTTTGGAGGAAGTGCCGTTTCCTGCTCGGGTCCTGAAATCCTACTCGGTAAGAACTCTTTTTATTTCATCTCACTCGCTGGGTGTGTGAGGCTGGGTCAGATCATCGTTCTGATGTTACAAGATGGCCAAGACGTGGCCGGGACACTGTGGCTGTCCACAACATTGGAGCAGGCAGCACCTTGCTCAGAGGCGCTGGTGTTCCTGACTTCCTGGGGTCTTCAGGCACGTGGAAGCAGGCGAGTCCTGGCTGGCCCTGTGCCCCGAGCCTCCAGCCTTGGAGGCTCTTCCCATCTCCTGTTTGTCAGGGTCTCTTGTTTTACTGGGAAGGTCAGTCAGAAACCTGCAGTCTGCGGTGGCTTCTGATTTCTCCTTGTAACTCTGTGGCTTTCCAGCCTGAGACCCGCCTAGAACTGCCCCTGGCAATTCATCCTTCGGCATTCGGCAGCCACCCTCTGTGTGTGTCTGACAGTGCTGGCCTCGGACTCTTCCCACTGTGTGAGCTTGTCACTGTCCCCTGCTGGCCTTGGCCGAGTGCATCTTTACCCTTCTTATTTTCAGCTTGTCTTGTTCTGGTGATATTTTGGTATGTTTCTTACAAATGGTGCAAGGCTGTATTTTAGTTTTTCTGTCTGATCTGCCTCTTTTTTGGGTTTAGCACATCTCCTGTGAGAGTGGTTTCTAACATAATTTTATCTATTTTACTCTTTTTTCCCCCTACTTCTAGATTTTTCTCCTCTGCCTTTACCTCTTTCCTGCCTTCTTTTGGGTGGGCCGAGGTTTCTCCCGTCTTCTTCCCGCTGGTTTTGGACAGGCAGGCCCACATTTCTCAGCCTTCTGGAGACTCCCCTCATGCTTCATCTGGTCTCCTTGTGGACGCATCCCTCCTCACAGCCTGGTTAGGGCTGGGAGGGACGCCAGGTGCCTTCCTGCCTCCAGTGTCTGGCTCCGGGGCCTCCAAGGCCTCTGCCCCGTCCCCCTCCTGCCCCACTTTCCTCCTGTTCAGTGCGTCTTCCTCAGACACCTTGGGAGGGGTGTCTGTCCAGGTTGGCTGCCAGTTTTGCAGATCCCCACATTCACGAAGGCTGTTTTGCCCAGCACAGTGTCAGTTCCTGGCCTACTGTGTCCCAGGCCGACCGTGTTCCTGCGTGTTTGTGGTGGGCTATCACCACTGCCCTCTGTAGGTGTCGTCCCTTTGGGGAGCTTTCTGTCCTGTGCTGTGACTGCTGTGGGCAGGGCAACTTTCTTTGTCGACATGGGGTCTGGTGTGTTCTGAATGCAAGGAGGATGGCTAGCCAGTCCTGTGCCCAGCATGAGCCCTGTGACAGCATGTCCCCTAGCATTCCTGCTGGCCACATCCACATCCAGCATTCCTGTGGCCTCCATAAGCCTCACCCAAGGCCAGCTGGGTCTCCCTCCATCTGCCTCCAGGGGCTCAGCTAGTAGCTTCTCCAGGGTCAGCCAGTTCAGCCTGAGAGTGGGTGGCCCACTGACCCCATGGCTTGCTCTGGGAGCCCAGGTCCACATGGTGCCTTCCCTCCCTCGTGGTGGGTGCAGACCCTCAGAGTGGTGGCCCCGTGAGGTGACGCTGCCCCACTGTCCCCTCCCAGGTGGTCGAAGTCATCGCTGGTGTCTCTGCTGTCCTTGGGGGGGCCATCGCCCTGAACGTGGACGAAGCTGTCTCAGGCCCCCACCTCTCAGTAACGTTCTTCTGGATCTTGGTGGCTGTGAGTACTTCCTAGCTGGCCACCCTGTCCGTGCACAGCTGGCCTGGCCATACAGTCATGGCTGCAGCTCTGGGCTCCCCTCCTCGCACCAAGGTGGCTGGTCTTGAGTTCAGTGTCGGTGGCATTCTGCCAGTCCCCACCGGCCCCCAATCCAGAAGACTTGGAAGCAGGACCAGATGCGTCAGTGTGTGGTTCCATTCTAATTGCTATCACTTCTATTTTTCCTAAGACAGCCAATTACTTTCATTATTCTATGCAGATTGTTGCATATGTTTTACAAAGATGTGACGTTTCTGCTGTAATTCATATGGAATGCTGACATGGCTGATGCTGGCCTGACTCACGGGGCGTGGGAGGTGGACACAGCCGACACGCGAGACGTGGTCCTCCTGTCACTGCATAGGCCTTCTCTGCATGCCATGTAATGTGGTGTTGCCCAGGGCTGAGCCCACCCTGCACAGTGTGCTCCAGTTGGCCATCCTGGCTGGTTTGGGCTCCTGGCCTCCCTGGGGACCATTACCCCAGATTGTCTGTCCACACCCGACAGCTGCCTGGCTGGGTGCTTCACACCCACAGCTTCCATCTGTCTGCACTTTGTGCTGTGAAGTGGTCCCCAGGCATTCATTATGCCACATGCCACCTGTGGCTGCTGCTGGCCACTGCCTTATCTCACACTGCTTGCCTGGCTGGTTCACACACTGCTTGCCTGGCTGGTCACACACTGCTGGCCTGGCTGGTCACACACTGCTGGCCTGGCTGGTCACACACTGCTTCCCTGGCTGGTCCCTGCACTGCTTGCCTGGCTTTGTGGGCTTTCAGTTTTGCTCTGCCATCTTGTAGTAAAGCACAGGATGTGGCAAGCACCCTGTGTCCCGTCCACAGGCTTCTCAGAGCCAGCAGCAGCTCTTCGAAGGCTGCCCTGGAAGCACAGCCTGCGGCTTGACCACCACTGTAGGGAGGCTGGCACTGGCAGGGTCTGGTGTGCTCAGGTGGCACATGGGGCCTGCAGCTCTGCTCCCTGCAGGGGCCTCAGAGCATTGCCTTGGGGGCCCAGGTGACAGCACAGCGAGCTCCCAGGCTCTCTGGCCCAGGGGCTCCTGCGGCAGTGCAGCAGTGACGGTGGTTGGGTCACCGGGCTGGCAAGCTCAGGGGAAGACTCCTGGGGTGCAGCCTGAACACATAGTGACCAGGCGGAGCAGGGACACGTCTGATCTCTGTGTCTGAAATGTGGGGCTGATTGTGGGGCTGGATCCTCAGCCCCCGAGTGCAGAGACCAAGCTCACAGTGGAGGGTGCTCCTCCTGTTCACACTGCTGTGCCCAGCTACCCCCTGGACAGTGCTCCCCCGTCCCATCCTCCTTTGGGCCTTTGTCCCTCCCCGGAAACCACCCCATTGCCCACCAAGTGCCCTCTGTCTCCTAAAGGCATGCATTGTGCTCTCCTCGTCCTCTAGGGTGGCACCAGCTGTGGGGTGAGGAGCCCCCCAGGAGGAGGGCAGGCACTCCAGGTGGGACATTTTCTGGGGGAAGGAGCTACCTGGCTCGGATTGCCTGTCTCCCTGCCAGGGGTGGCCAGAGAGGTCAAGGGCATAGATCACTGGAAGCCAGGCAGGGTGTAGGACACGGAGTTGGGCTGAGGCCCATATGGGCTGAAGGCTAGGTCCTTCCCCACCCTCCAGGGCTTGTGGCCACCCTAGCTGTTTCCTAACTGGCTGTGCCACGTCTTTTATTCCCTCCTCTGCACTTGTCCTACTGTAGCCACAGGCCCTACTGGAAATGTGTGGATGCTTTCATCTCCTGGCTGAGCCCAAACCCACCTCTTCAGCCACATGTAGTTCCAACCCCAGGGCCTTTGCATGTGCAGCTCCCGTACCACCACATCAACTCTCTGTTTACTCACCTTCTCACCAGAGCCCTGACACTGGGTCATTCCTGATTGGGAGGAGTCATCACCAGATCAACACCAGTGCCCCAGGGTGTGGGCATGTCCTTTCCTTTTGTGGGTGTTGATAGGAACTTTGGAGCTGGGAGACTGCATGGGTCACTAGCTCCCCAGGCCATGCTAGGCACTTGGAGGCCCAGGGATGATGTTCCAGGGATGGCCAAGGCCACACCTGGGTGGGCAGTCACCTAGCACCCTTCCCTCTGCCTGCTCTGTGGAACTAGGTCACGCTCCTTAAGTGGTGGGGGAGGGCCAGCAGGTGCCCTGAACCAGGGGGCAACATAGACACCTAGGAGCTGCAGCCCTGGCCGGGGCGGCCCTGAGCAGCAGGGTTGTGCAGGCCTCAGGACGTCGGTCATAGGGCGCCAGAGCCGAGAGTCGGCCCACAGACGGAGGCAGGTGCAAAGTGCGATGGGGCATTGGACCCTGGATCCAGAAGCAGAGGGTCTCCTGAGCTCAGGGCTGGGACTGCGGACAGAGGCATACCGCACCACATCTGCTGCACGAGGACCACGGCCAGCGCAGGGACAGTCGAGTGACCAGGTGCCCAGCTGAGGGCACAGAGGCGCCAGCAAGATGACTCCGGGAACTCGGAAGTTCCCACACCGTTCCTGTGGCTTTTCTATGGGCTTGAAATTTTTAACCAAATACTCCAGGAACCAGGAGCCCACAAAGCCAGCAAGAGGCCGCCCCAGCGACCAGGCCAGGCCAGCCATCAGCCCCATGTGGCCCCAGCTTCCTCAGAACCGCAGGGCGTGGCAGAGCACAAGCCCAGAACTTGACCTCACAGCAGCAGGCTCCAAAACCTCTTTTCACAAAACCCAGCTGAGCACAATAGTGCACACCTGTAATCTCAGTGACTCGGGAGGCTGAGGCAGGAGGATCGCAAGGTCAAAGACAGCCTCAGCAGCTTAGTGAGGCCCTCAGCAACTTAGACCATGGCTCAAAAAATAAGACAAACAAAGCATTTTATTGTTCTTCTCTTCTAGTGTTTTCCAAGTGCCATTGCCAGTCACGTGACAGCAGAGTGTCCCAGCAAGTGTCTGGTAGGTGAGGGCCTTCCTGCTGGCTCCCCAGTGCCACAGACAAGGCTTTGGCCCACATTGGCAGCTGCAGGGCTGGGCAGGGGCCAGGGAGGAGAAGCTCCTGAGGCAGTGGGAGGGCCGCGGCTGGACCCACCCCAGCAGAGGGCTCAGGGCTGCCCTGCCTGTGGACAGCTCCCAAGTGAGCATTTTGGATGTAGAAGCCGAGCAAGGGAGGGGAGGCCATCAGTCCTGTAGCAGTGGGCGTCCTCAGCCCCCGTGCTCCTGTGGCCTGTAGCTCTGTACAGGGGCATCTGCTCCTGGCTGCAGGCCCTCCCTGCGTCCGACCGGCAGCACCCTAGGAGTCGGGAAGCTTGGAGGCGTGCGGAAGGGCTGGGCAGGCGTGGGATCCCCACCTCCCAGGCTGCCCTGTGCTGGGCGGGAGCTGCCTGTGGAGCCCAGCGCTGTTGACTTGTGCGGGTGATGGTGACGCGGGCCCACCTGTGCTCTCGCCTGCCCTCGCCCAGGTGGAGGTGCTGCTGGCCATCAGCAGCCTCACGTCTCCACTGCTGTTCACGGCCTCCGGGTACTTGTCCTCTAGCGTGGTGAGACTTGTGGAGATCTTTAAAGACCACCCACCGGCCATCAGAGTATGTATCCGTTCATTTTCTTCTGAAACTTTCTAGAAACTGCCACTCACTGTCAGTGAGAGTCTGAGGAGGACTCTGGGGCAGGCTGGCTGTCGTGGCAGTGGCCAGCATAGACGGGCACCCACCACGTGGCCACAGTGGCTCCGCAGTTGGCTGCAGGTGCAGCCAGTGTGCGTGCAGCGTGAGGTGGACCTGATGTGCCTTTCCCGCTGGATGATGACATGGCTGCCCACCCGACTGTCCTGTCCCTGCTGCTCAGCGGGCAGCTCCGCCCTGGCCTCCACCCAGGCTGCCTCTGCTTCTCTGGCTGCGGCCATTGCCCCACCATCACACAGCCCGGCAGAGGCCCCGCTCTCCTCCACGGTGGCAGTGGGGTGCCCCGCGCATGGGCATCGCGCATGGTAGAACCAGCTGTCAGGTCTGGGTTGGAGTCGCTGAGGGCGCAGGTGCGCGTGAGAAGCACTGGAACCTGAGTGTCTCCAGGTGGGGCTCTGGGGCCTTCCCGCTGCCTCCGCGAGGCTCGGCAGCTCGGCCGGCTCTGCTCCTTAGGTACTTGGCTGCTTTGTGTCCAGCACAAGTGGTGTCCCCCAAGTTCATGCCCAGAAACCTCCGCACAGGCTGAGGGGACTGTGCAGTGGACACAGGTGCCACGGCGGCTGCTACCCACTCCCACTGAGGTGGATGGGAGGTCTGAGAGTGCAGCCGGGCGTGGACGGCTGACCCTTGACGCTGGCCGGGCTAGGGTCAGCATTCCTAAAAGTGACAGCCACCCCCATCATCTCACCTGTGACCCGTGATCACACCTGTGACCGTCAAACTTCCAACACGATGTTGTTGAGCATGTCCTTACAGGATTTTTACCCCAGAAGCAGATGCCTGGTTCCTGGCTCCTCAGCCCCCTTCCTTCCCTCCCATGACTGGGAGGCCCTCCTGCACCTGGAGCATCAGGCCACAGCACAGGGTGCTTGTGGGGCTGGGCTCTGGCTGGGCTCTGGCTGCACACAGCTCAGGGTACAGGGAGGCATTTTTACCTTAAGAAGTGAAGAAAAGGTGAGCCTGGGGACCAGGGCCCTCCTCTGCTCCTGCGCTGGCGCCTGAGCGGTGGGCGGCTCTCCTCCTCTGCTGAGCTCTGCCTAGGACCCACTGAGTTTCCCAGGTGACAGAGGTTGCAGCTGTCCCTCTTTCGACACTCGAGTTGACCCACATGTGACCAGAGGAAACGCCTGCCAGCGCTGTGCTCCTGGTAGACACAGGATGGCCAGCCCTTTCTGTCTCTGCCCAGACACGCCTGAGGGCTGGGCGGGGACAGTGTGCACCACTCAGTCAGGGCTAAGTGCTGACACCTTCCTGGGGAGCACAGCTTCTGAGCTGTCACTGGACAGAGCCAGGCAGACTTGCCCTAGGGCAGGGTCCGCATGCTGTCCCCAGTCAGACAGCGAGTCCTGCGCCTGCTCCTCGCCCCACTCCAGACACAGGGCTCCAGGTTTCAGTGCACTGACCAGGGAGCTTGTCTTCTCGCGCACATACAATTGTTTGCCACCACAGGAGTTGGTGTCCCTCCCGGCAGTCTGAAGGTCCGTCCCACAGAGGAGGGTGGGCACCAGCTGTGTGGCTCTCCAAGCACTGTGGGTTGACTCCATGCACCGTGTATGGTTGCTGAGTGTGGTCAGCTGTAGGGTTTGGTTCCTTTTTCCTTTGTGATGATATTTTGTAAATATTTGGAAGATGTGGATGGCTCCAAAGTCAAAGCTGTGTAAAGGCTGCTCAGGAAGCTGGTGCCAGTCCTGCTGAGTTGCTGTCCAGCAGGCAAACACATTATCATAATCCTCCCTTGCACGCTGAGCAGGTGGACTCTATAGCCATCAATCTGCACCTTGGCATTTTTTTTTTTTTTTTTTTTTTTGGTCCCGGGGATTGAACCCAGGGGTGCTCAAGCCCTGAGCCATACTCCCAGCCCTTTTTATTTTTATTTATTTATTTATTTATTTTTTATTTTTTACTTTATTTTATTTTTGGTGCTGGAGATTGAACTCAGGGGCACTCGGCCACTGAGCCACACCCCCAACCCTATTTTCTGTTTTATTTAGATCAGGGTCTCACCAAGTTGCTTAGCACCTGGCCGTTGCTGAGGCTGGCTTCGACCTTGTGATTCTCCTGTCTCAGCCTCACAGAGCGCTGGGATTACAGGCTTGTGCCACCGCGCCCGGCTTCGGTTTTTTTTTTTTTTTTTTTTTGTCTTTTTTCTTGGTCCGCAGTGCGCCTGCCGGGGTTGCTCTTCCCATCCTCTGCCATGGCTGTCTGCACCAGTGCCAGGACTCTGCCGTGGCAGAGTGGGCACCTGCCTTCTTCCCTGCAGGCGGGGCTGGGTGCCCCCTCTTGGGCCGCCTGCTTTTCTACGTGTGCTTCAGACCCCAGGCCTGGCTTCAGCAGGCCGGCACTGCGGTCCTCTGGGGACTGGGCCCTGCTTCCCTCCCACTTCCTCCCCTTCAGCAGCCTCTGTGCCCCTTCCTGTGGACACTCAGTTGCTTTGCGTCTCAGCGGCCACCTGGAGGGACATCCCCGTGTTGAGCAGGTGTTGGTGCTTTGCTGAGGTCTCCGCTTGTGGCATGACGTGCAGTGTCTGCCCTGGGCTCTCTGGCCACCAGGACCTGGGGCCTGTCCTCCTCTCCGGAGCCCTTGCCACCTCCTGCCCCTCCCTGCAGCACTCTGTCCTGCATCTCCAGCAGCTGGGTCGCTCTGCTGGTGGGTCTGAGTCCACTGCCCAGGACCCCTGCCTCTTTCCTGCCCTTGGTAGAAAGGCATAGTCACTTCTGCCTGAATAGGCACAGCGTCTTGTAGGCTCCTTCTCTGTCCTTGTGGTCCGCGGGCCTCCGGGGCATTCTTAGGCCTGTTCACATGACCAGCAGAGCTGCAGTGTGGCTGAGTGGGTGGGGTTCCACGGGTGGCTGGGTGCTGGGGAAGCCGGGCACGACTGCGGCTTGGCGGCCGGGCCCAGGCCCCTCAGGGCTCGCCTGCTTCACAGTCCTATGACCTGCTGCTGCTGCTGCTGCTGCTGCTGCTGCTGCTACAGGGCAGCCTCAACACAGGCACCGCCATCCAGTGTGTGGGCTTCAAGGTCAGTGCGAGGCTGCAGGGCACGTCCTGGGACACCCAGACCAGCCACCAGGAGCGCCCAGAGGGGGAGGTGAGTGGCCTGTTCTCCCAGACTCCCTGACCTGGGGCCTCTGAGGACCCCGGGGAGGTGGCCATCCCCTGCACTGATGTCCTTCAAGACCTTTCATGCCTTTTTGTATTTTTAAAATAACCCAGAAAAATCTTGAAAAAGTAAATTAGGAAATACATTATTTAAAAAAATAAATAGGCAAATACAAACCCATTCCTGATCCTGAAAAGTACCAGGGCCTCAGGCTTCTTTACTCTTACACAGAGCCTCCTGGGGACTCCCACGCATCGAGAGTTACCCCCTGGCTCTGGAGGGTGCCAGCTCTGCAGGGGAGGGGTGCCCACCCAGCCTGGCATGTGGACACTAGTGCTCTCTGGCCCATGGGCTGTCATGCTCACCCCTTGGCCAGGTCACAGCCACCTGGATGGCCCTCTGCCCAAACCCTGCCTCCTGCCCACCTCCTGCCCCCAGCCCGAGTCCCAATGTTCCCCACAGCTGACAGCCGCCCATCCTGGCAGTGTGTTCCTGGGCAAAGATGCCCACGGCCCTTTGGGAGCAGCAGCCGCAGGCCCACACTCCTGGTCCTCTTTGCCCTGGGGAGGTCTCCTGGTCTGTCCCAGCGCTGTCCCTGGCTAGTGCAGAATGGGGCGGTGCCAGGTGGACGCCTTGTGCTTGCAGAGTCCACAGCTGCCCGAGCCAGAGCTCAGGCACACAGCGAGGCTGGCTGCTGATGTCCCTGCTGCCTGGTGGCATGTGGTCACCTCTGCCTCAGGTGTCCTCTTCCTTGGCTGCCAGGCATGTGCCCAGCCACCCCTGGAGCCTGCCCCACCCCAGGCTCTGTACCTGCAGAGACTCAGAGACCAACTCCAAGGAGGGACACGTGCATTTTGAGGACAGCAGGACAGTGGAGGCCTCTCTTTCTTTCTTAAAGGGCCCTGGGCCTCTTTCCTCCCTTCTCCCACATGCAGAGAAACCTTCCAACTAGCTGCGGCTGCTTGGGGGCTGCTCCTGTGCCTTCTGCGGCAGGCGTGGCTCTGGTGAGGTAGCCCAGGTCTTGTCTCCCCCACAGGTGGCCAGGAGCCCCCTGAAGGAGTTTGACAAGGAGAAAGCCTGGAGAGCTGTCGTGGTGCAGATGGCCCAATGACCACAGTGCACGTCCAGCTGCATGGACCCCTGGTGCGGCAGGCTCTCTAACACACCCTTTCCCTTCTGGGGGCAGCTTTGGTTCTCATCATACTTAACTTTGAAGTAGGTGAATGTGGACTGTTTGGTCCTGTGGGATCTGTCAGCTTAGTGCTACTTAGGTGGCCCAGCCACCCAGACCCCTGTGTGGGCAGAGGTGTCTCCCTGTTCTGATCCTCTCCAGCCCAGCTTCCTTCCTGGCCCTTCCCTGTGGCCTGTGTGCTCTGCCAGTGCAGCTCCTCCTCACTGCGCTTTCCCCTTCTGAGATGACCCCTCTCCAGGGCCCAGCCCGCCAAGCATCCTTCCCCCACCTCCAGAGCAGGCCAAGCTCTTCTGTCCCGCCCAAGGACTGGGCACCCTCCACGCCCCAAGCCTCCACCCCGTCTCCATCACACCCAGCATTCCAGAGGCCCTCCCGCTCCCCAGCCCTGCAGTGTTCCTGGGGGTCCTCACGTCCAGTTGGAGCTTCACATGGCCACAGGCCACCCGTGTCCTCAGGGAGGGAGCTGAGTGTGGGGCTTTGGAACCTGGATCTGCCCGTGTTGTGTTGCCGTCACCACCCTGTGGCAGTGACGGGCAAGGCTGAGCCTCTCCACCTTTGCCTGGCTCCTGCAGGATGGACCCCATGTGAGCGTGGGCAGTCCCTGCTCCCCAGGCTCTGGCCAGCGCCCACTGTTTGGTGTCCCAGCACTTATGTGCCACTACGGCACGTTCTGTCACTGCCTGGCTGCAGGAGAGAATACGATTGACTTTTCAGTTAAACCAGGCCACAAGTGGGTTTGTATGCTGTCTCCCTGCCCTGCTGGAGGACACAGGATCCTCCCGGTTGACATGGCACCTGCAAATCCCCAGTGAGTTGGGGCACCTTAGGAAACAGGAACGCGACTGACAGTTGTAGGAATCACTGCCCAGCGGGTTCTTTCCTTCACAGGCGAAGCATTTCTCTTCCTGCATGAGAGGACAGCTTGCTCAGGGAGGCACTAATGTTTTTTCTTCACTGAGCTGGGTGTACTAACTGCTCCCCCACTCCGGGGCGGGGGCTGGTGGAAAGGCCTGGAGGCCATTAGGACCAAAGGACCTGTAGACCAGGGACTTGATGGGATGGGCAGAGCCTGGCCAGGGGGATTGAGGACCTTCCTGGGCATCTTACTCCTGAGCCCGGGTGGCCCTGGCTGCCAGGAATCATGACTAGGGTCATCGTTATTTTCAGTTGGAGAAGAGAAATGCAGGTAGGATTCAGGAAGCTGAAAGGTGCCAAGAAAGGAGCTGTCTCCAGCCCTGGGCGACCTCTCTGCAGCCCTTGTCCTGAGCAGCTCCAGAGGACAAAGCCAGGGCCAGCTAGGCCACACCCAAACAAGCACCACCACAGAGGTCATTCTCCTGCCTACATGAGACCCAGGTCCTCAGGCTGCGCCACTGCCTCCCTGCAGCTCTGGGGTGAGGAGGCCAGGTCAGATCTGCTCCCCTGCTCCTGAGAGTGGGTAGGAGCCGCAGGGACTGCCCTGGGCAGTGGTCGTCTTCTGGGAACCACAGGTCAGCTTCAGAGCCAGGACAACATGGCTAGAGGATTACTGCTGGCTTGCACTTACAGAACTAAACAACCCACGTGGAGTTTCAAAATTGTCAGTCTTGATTTACACTGTTTTTGGTATCATTTAATCTGCTAGAACAATAAATGCTAACATACAAATGTGGCCAGCAGCCTGTTTATGTGGGGTCTCAGGGTATCTGTCCGCCCAGGTTCTGAACAAATGGAGATGTAAAACAGGAGGGTGAGCTCAGCTGAGGATACCTGGGTATCTATTCCTTGATTTATGTAACCCCTGGAGGTGGGGGTGGATGAAGACACTGGCCAGTCCAGAAGCTGCCCACCTGTGCATAGATGGGAGAACTTCCAAAATAAAGATGCATTTAAGCCAAATGAAGATAACCTCCATGTTCTAAACCACCCCCAGCAGTGAATGCCCTGATGGAGTGGGTGGGTCTCTCCTAACTGCCCCACAAGATGCTGGGGTAGCAGGACAAAGAAAAAAGGAACTGTAGGGTCGGGGGTGGCAAGCGATACTGACCAGGAAGTGCCCATGTGCGACACGGGTCCCTCACCCCATGAGTGACCCTGAGGGCACCAACGCTGCTCCAGGCTCCTTGTGGGACGCACTGCCTGCTCCTGCCACCCCATCGCCACCATCCGCGAGGAGACGCCCAGCCAGGGAGAGGGCAGTGCGCAGCGCAGCTCCCGGGGAAGGACCTCACTACTACACCTGCCCCTGCAGCCCCCGCCTCTGGCGGGGAGGGAGTGTCTTGTGGGCAGCAAGGGGGCGAGGGGCAGGGAGGCTGGGCCAGGGGCTGGGCCGGTGACCTGGGATGGACAGGGTGTGACCGCGGTCTTTGTGACTTGGCGGGCGCCTAAGTGCCAGGGCGGGTCCGTGTGACCACGACCTCGGCGCGCGGGGCCAAAGCGCGTGACCCGGGCGGGGGTCGCGGCCACTCGCGGGCCCTCCCCAGACGCATGGCCCGCGTGGTCCTGCGCCCCGGCCCCCGCCCCCGCGCTTGCTCGGACAGCAGCCGGGGACTGGAACCCCAGCCCGCGCCCAGCCTGAGCGCCACCGACTGCGACCCCGCGGAGCCCGCGCCGCCCGCGCGCCGCCGCCGCAGCCCCCGCCGCCCCCCGCCGCCCGCGCGCCCGCGCAGCCCCACGCCCCGCGCCGGCCGCCGCATCGCGCGCCCCGGGCCGGGCCGCCCGCGCCGCGCTCCCGGGCCGAGCGCCGCGCAGCCGGGACCCGTCGCCCCGGGCAACCGCAGGACGCGGGGACGCGCGGCAGGGGGCGGGGGCGCGGCGCGCGCCTCGGGGCTGGTCCTGGGTGAGCCGCGGTCCGCAGCGCCTGTCCACTCCTGACCGCGGGGCTCCCCGCCCGGCGCTCGCTACCCGGAACCTCCCCACCCTAACCCGACGGCTGCCCACCGCCCGCCCGCCCGCCAGGAAGAGCTGCGCCGCATCCTCACTCCCTGGAGGGCGGGCCCTTCAGCCTGGCGCTGTCCTCGCGCCCCAGAGCGGTGCCCCAACCCAGACCTACTCTCCCCCGGACCTGTCCCGCCAACTCCTGGCCTGTTCCCCCCACTCTGGACCTCCTCACCCCAGGCCTGTTCCCTGACCCGTCTACCTAGCCCTAGACCTGTCCCCCTGCCTGGACCACCCCAGCCCTGCCAGCTGACCTTGCTCCTGTGCACCCCCTCCCTGCAGGTGCCGACGGCCTGAAGGAGGAGCTGGAGGCCAGCATGGAGCCAGGCCAGAGGCTGTCCTCTGCCTTGTCGGACGGAGACCGCAGAGAAGAAAATAGTCTGTACCCGCCTTTGCTTCCCAGGGTCGGGCAGCGCTCAGAGGGGCTGTCCCCGCGGTCCTCAGCCTTGGTCACAGGTGCTCAGAGTGCAAGTGCCTCGTCCAGCGCCCACGGGGGGGGGGGGAGGCCCTGGGCAGGGCGGGTGGGGACTCCCTTTCTTCCCTTGATGTCCCCGCCCTACCTTCCCGTACTTCCCTTTGGTCAGACAGGGTCGTGGTGGTTGGTAAACACCTGAAGTCCTAGGAGTGAACTCTGCGCCACAGATGGGCACTGCTTAGCCTTGCAAGGTGCCATGCCCCTCAGCCTGGGTAGGAGCCGGCCACCCTGCAGCTGGTGGTGTCCTTGTGTCTGGTCACGTTGGGTGGTCTTACTAATGATGTGGGAATTCTGTGCGTGTTCTGAATACCAGGCCTTTGTCAGAGCCCTATCATGAATTTCTGCGGGGCCATCTGGTCACTAAACCACTCCTGCAGCCATCAGGGCTTCTAGCGTGGGTGTGTTTACTGATCAATCTCCTGTCCTTAGTGCTTCGGTGTCTGGTTGGACTCTGTGCCTACTTGATTGTCCGGAGAGTGCTACCCTGAGTTTTATTTTAGAAGCTTTATGATTCCACTTTGCACATTTGGACACACACCCACTGGGATCGAGTGTTGCATATGGAGTGAGGCAGAGGTCACCTCCCACCATTTGTATATCAAGGGACTCAGCTTCTGCCTGGCAGGTCCCTTGGGGTCAACCAGGTGCAGGTTCCCCATTCTGTACCAGGGAGTCAGCCTCAGCTTGGCAGGTCCCCTGGGGTCATGCAATCACGGACACCCATTCTGTTGCATTGATCTTTCTGGCTATTCTTATTCTCAGGTGTGAGTTTCCCGTCTATCCTGTTGATTTTGCTGGCCATCCTTACTCTGCACACCATTCCTGGCTCCAGTAACTTTATAATAAGCCTTGCTCTCTGGTGGCTGAAGTCCTCTGTTCTTGTTCTTCAAGATTGCCTAGGTCTTATTGGACTTCTATGCTGCCATGTAAATTCTAGAATAAAATTACTGATTTACATACATACAAACCATGCTGAGATTTTAATCATTATTACACTGAATCTATAGATCAATTTCAGGGAGAATCCACATCTTAATAATATTGCCTATTCTAATCCATGAACATCTGACTCTAATTCTCCTTAGCCAGCAGTGCCTACAGTTACACAGGACTTCTGTTGTTAGACTTACTCCTAGATATTAGATGTTTTTAAATACTGCTGTAGACAACATTTTTTAGTTTCATTTTCTAACTTTTTCTTGTATATGGAAATACAGTTGTTTAGTGCACTGACTTAGTAATTGGTGACCTCACTAATACACTTATAAATTCTTTTTTTTTTTAATATTTTTGTTTTGTTGTAGATGAACACAATATCTTTATTTATTTTACGTGGTGCTGAGGATCGAACCCAGTGCCTCACGTATGCGAGGCAAGCGCTCAACCGCTGAACCATAGCCTCAGCCCCTACACTTATAAATTCTAATAGATTCATTTAGATTTCCCACATACACAGCCCTCATCTACAAATCTTTTCAGTCTTTATGACTTTTATTTCTTTTCTTGCATGGCCAGTATTCTCAGTAAAACAGAGTAGAAATGGTATATTGGACATTTTCATTTTGTCCCCAAACTTGAGGGGGAACTATGATGTTCTGTAGGTGGTAAAGTTTCTTTTTCTTTTTTCACTTATTTATTCTAATTAGGTTTACATGACAGCAGAATGCATTTTGATTCATTGTACACAGATGGAGCACAACTTCTCACTTCTCTGGTTGTACACAATTTAGAGTCATACCATATGTGCAGTCGTACATGTACCTAGGGCATCCATGTCCATCTCATTCCACCATTTTTCCTGCTCCCATGTCCCCTCCCCTCCCCTCCTCTCCCCTTTAAAACTTCTCCATTCTTCCCATGCGCCCTCCCCCATTATGGATCAGCATCCACTTATCAGAGAGAACACTTGGCCTTTGGTTTTTTGGGATTGGCTTACTTCACTTAGCATGATGTTCTCCAACTCCATCCATTTACCTGTAATGCCATACTTTTATTCTCTTTTAATGCTGAGTACTATTCCATTGTGTATATATACCACAGTTTCTTTATCCATTCATCTATTGAAGGGCATTTAGGCTGGTTCCACAGTTTAGCTATTGTGAATTGAGCTGCTATAAACATTGAAGTGGCTGTGTCACTGTAGTATGCTGCTTTTAAGTCCTTTGGGTATAGACCGAGGAGTGGGATGGCTGGGTCAAAAGTTTTCTAAGGAATCTCCATACTGCTTTCCAGATTGGTTGCACCAATTTGCAGTCCCACCTGCAATGTATGAGTGTGCCTTTTCCTCCACATCCTCGCCGACACTTGTTTGTATTCTTGATAACTGCCATTCTGACTGGCGTGAGATGAAATCTTTTTTTTTAATTAAAAAAAATTTTTTTAGTTGTTGAAGGATCTTTATTTTATTCATTATTTGTATGTGGTGCTGAGGATCGAACCCAGTGCCTCACACATGCTAGGCAAGTGCTCTACCACTGAGCTACAGCCTCAGCCCCGTGAGATGAAATCTTAGAGTAGTTTTGATTTGCATTTCTTTAATGGCTAGAGATGTTGAACATTTCTTCATATACTTTTTTTTAAAGTTTCCCATTTTTTTTGTTTTGTTTTTTATTTGGTTTTATTTTATTTTTATGTGGTGCTGAGGATCGAACCCAGTACCTCACATGTGCGAGGCAAGCACTCTGCCACTGAGCCACAACCCCAGCCCTCTTCATATACTTGTTGATCAATGTATATCTTCTTCTGAGAAGTGTCTGTTCAGCTCCTTAGCCCATTTATTGATTGGGTTGTTTGTTTTTTTGGTGTTAAGTTTTTTGAATTCTTTATATGTCCTGGAGATCAGTGCTCTAGCTGATGTGTGTGTGGCAAAAATTTGTTCCCAGAATGTTGGCTCTCTCTTCACTTCATTGATTGTTTCTTTTGCTGAGAAGCTTTTCAGTTTGAATCCATCCCATTTGTGGATTCCTGCTTCTATTTCTTGTACTTGAGGAGTCTTGTTAAGAAAGTCAGGGCCTAATCCGACACGATGATTTGGGCCTACTTTCTCCCCAAGTAGGTGCAGGGTCTCTGGTCTAATTCCTAGATCCTTGATCCACTTTGAGTTGAGTTTTGTGCATGGTGAGAAATACGGATTTAGTTTCATTTTGCTACATATGGATTTCCAGTTTTCCCAGCACCCTTTGTTGAAGAGGGTATGTTTTCTCCAGTGTATGTTTTTGGCACCTTTGTCTAGTATGAGATAACTGTATTTATGTGGGTTTGTCTGTGTCTTCTGTTCTATACCATTCATCTACATGCCTATTTTGGTGCTGATATCATGCTGTTTTGTTATTATAGCTTTGTAATATAGTTTAAGATCTGGTATTGTGATGCCTCTTGCTTCACTCTTCTTGCTAAGGATTGTTTTGGCTATTCTGGGTCTCTTATTTTTCCAAATGAATTCATGATTGCTTTTTCTATTTCTATAAAGAATGATGGGATTTTAATTGGAATCACATTAAATCTGTATCGTGCTTTAGGTAGGATGGCCATTTTGACAATATTGATTCTGCCTATCCAAGAACTTGGGAGATCTTTCCATCTTCTAAGATCTTCTTCAATTTGAAGATCTAATTCTTCAAATCTTCAATTCAAAGATTTCTTCCTTTAGTGTCCTGTAGTTTTCATTGTGAAGGTCTTTCTTTTGTTAAATTGATTCCCAAGTATTTCATTTTTTTTTGAGGCTACTATGAATTGGAGTAGTTTTCCTAATTTCTCTTTCAGAGGATTCATCAGATGTATAGAAATGCATTTGATTTATGGGTATTGACTTTATATCCTGCTACTTTGCTGAATTCATTTACTAGTTCTAGAAGTTTTCTGGTGGAATTTTTTGGATCCTCTAAGTAAAAAATCATGTTGTTGGCAAATAATGATAGTTTAACTTCTTCTTTTCCTATTCTTATCCCTTTAATTTCTTCTGTCTGTCTAACTGCTCTGGCTAGAGTTTCAAGGACTATGTTGAATGGAAGTGGCAAAAGAGGACATCCCTGTCTTTTTCCTGTTTTTAGAAGGAATGCTTCCAATTTTTCTCCATTGAGGATGATGTTAGCTTTTGGTTTCGCATAAATAGCTTTTATAATGTTGAGGTATGTTCCTATTATCCCTAGTTTTTCTAGTGTTTTGAACATGAAGAGGTGCTGTATTTTGTCAAATGCTTTCTCAGCATCTATAGACATAATCATATGACTTTGACTTTAAGTCTATTGATGTGATGAATTACATTTATTGATTTCCATATGTTGAACCAACCTTGCATACCTGGTTTGAAACCCACTTGAATCATGGTGCACTATCTTTTTAATATGTTTTTGTATATGATTTGCTAGAATTTTATTGAGAATTATTGCATCAATGTTCGTCAGGGATATTGGTCTGAAGTTTTCTTTCTTTGATGTGTCTTTGTCTGGTTTTGGAATCAGGGTGATAATAGCCTCATAGAATCTGTTTGGAAGGGTTCTCTCCTTTTCTATTTCATGGAATAATTTGAGGACTATTGGTATTAATTCTTCCTTGAAGGTCTTGTAGAACTCGGCTGAGAATCTGTCTGGTCCTGGGTTCTTCTTGGTTGGTAGGCTTTGATGGCATCTTCCATTTCCTTGCTTGAAACTGATCAGTTTAACTTGTGTATGTCCTCCTGACTCAGTTTGGGCAGATCATATGCTCCTAGAAATTTGTTTCTAATTATCTTCTGCATTTCTAATTATCTTCTGCATTTCAGTAGTGTCTGTCGTGATATTTCCCTTTTCATCTTGAATTTTAGTAATTTGAGTTTTCTTTCTCCTTCTTTCTGTTAGAGTGGCTAAGGGTTTGTCAATATTATTTATTTTTTCAAATGACCAGCATTTTGTTTTGTCAGCTTTTTGAATTGTTTCCTTTGTTTTAATTTCATTGATTTCAGCCCTGATTTTAATTATTTCCTGCCTTCTACTTCTTTTGGTGTTGATTTGTTCTTCTTTTTCTAGAGCTTTGAGATGTAATGTCAGGTCATTTATTTGTTGACTCTTTCTTCTTTTAATGAATGAGCTCAATGCAATGAACATTCCTCTTAGCACTTCCTTCACAGTGTCCCAGAGATTTTGACATGTTGTATGAGTTCTCATTTACCTCTAAGAATTTTTTTATCTCCTCTTTGATGTCTTCTGTTACCCATGCATCATTCAATAGCATATTATTTAGACTCCAGGTGATGAAGTAGCTTCTGTTTTCTATTTTATTATTGATTTCTAATTTCATTTCATTTTGATCTGATAGAATGAAGGATAGTATCTGTGTTTTTTTGTATTTGCTAAGAGTTGCTTTGTGGCACAACATATGGTCTAATTTAGAGAAGGATCCATGTGCTGCTGGGAAAAAAGTATTCACTTGTTGATGGATGAAATATTCTGTATATGTCTGTTAATTCTAAATTTCTTTTTTTTCTTTTTTTTTTTTTGATACTGGAGATTGAACTCAGGGGCACCCGACCACTGAGCCACATCCCTAGCCCTATTTTGTGTTTTATGTTAGAGACAGAGTCTCACTGAGTTGCTTAGCACCTCGCCGTTGCTGAGGCTGGCTTTGAACTCTCAATTCTCCTGTGTCAGCCTCCCTAAATCCTGGGATTACAGGCTTGCACCACCATGCCCAGCTTAATTCTAAATTACTGATTGTATTATTGTTCTATGATTTCTTTGTTAAGTTTTTGTTTTTGTTTGTCCACTGGTGAAAGAAGTATGTTAAAGTCATCCAGTTTTATTGTGTTGTGGTCTATTTGATTCTCGAAATTGAGAAGGGTTTGTTTGATATATGTGGATATTTATGATTGTTATGTCTTCTTGATGTAAGGTTCCCTTAAGCAATATGAAATGTCCTTCTTTATCCCTTCTGACTATCTTTGGTTTGAAGTCCACTTTACCTGATATGAGGATGGAAACACCTGCTTGTTTACATGGTCCATTTGAGTGGTATGTTTTTTCCCATCCTTTCACCTCCAGTGTGGATGTCTTTTTCTATGAGATGAGTCTCTTGAAGGTAGCATATTTTTGGGTCTTTTTAAAAAATCCAATCTGCCAGTCTATGTCTTTTGATTGATGAGTTTAGGCCATTAACATTCAGGGTTATTATTGAAATATGGTTTGTGTTCCCTTTCATTTTGGTTTATATTTGGTTTTTCACTTGACTTGGTTTCTCCTTTGATTTGCTTTTCCTTCAGTGTAGTTCCTCTCTTTGCTGATTTTCATTGTTTTTCATTTCCTTCTTATGAAATATTTTGCCAAGAATGTTCTCTAGTGCAGGCTTTCTCATTGTAAATTCTTTTAACTTTTGTTTATCTTGGAAGATTTTTATTTCATCATGAAATCTGAAGCCTAATTTTGCTGGGTATAAGATTCTTGGTTGGCACCCATTTTCTTTCAGAGCTTGGTATATATTGTTCCAGGATCTCCTGGCTTTGAGGGTCTGGGTTAAGAAATCTGCTGAAATCTGAATTGGTTTTCCCTTGTATATAATCTGCTCCTTCTCTCTTGCAGCTTTTAAAATTTTATCCTTATTGTGTATGTTAGGCATTTTCATTATAATGTGTCTTGGTGTGGGTCTGTTGTAGTTTTGTACATTTGGTGTCCTGTTAGCCTCTTGTATTTGATTTTCCAATTCATTCTTCACGTTTGGAACATTTTCAGATATTATTTCATTGAAGATATCCTACATTCCTTTGGTTTGCACCTCTGTGCCTTCCTCTATCCCAATAATTCTTAGGTTTGGTCTTTTCATGTTACCTCAAAATTCCTGGATGTTCTGTTCATGGCTTCTTACCATCTTCATTGTGTGGTCAACTTAATTTTCAAGATTATATATTTTGTCTTCATTGTCTGAAGTTCTGTCTTCCAAGTTCTCTAGTGTGTTGGTGATGCTTTCTATTGCATTTTTTATTTGGTTTATTGTTTCCTTCATTTTGAGGATTTCTGCTTTTTTTAAAGTCTCTGTCTCTTTCTTTTTTTTTTTTAATTTTTGTTTAGTTGTAGATGAACACAATGTCTTTATTTATTTTTTTATGTGGTGCTGAGGATCGAACCCAGTGCCTCACGTATGCGAGGCAAGCACTCAACCGCTGAGCCATAGCCCCAGCCCCCTCTCTATCTCTTTCTTGATGTAATCTTTTGTTTCCTGTATTTGCTCTCTTTTCTCTTTGTTGGAGTGATCAATGGTTGCCTGTAATTGCTCTATTATTCTGTGCTTCACAGATCATTTTAATTATGTGCATTCTGAACTCCTCTGACATTTCATCTACGGTGCTGTCAATGGATTCTATTGTTGTAGCATCTTGGTTTGTTTGGGGCATTCTCTTCCTTGCTTTTTCATGTTGTTCATGTGTCTTCCTCTCTAGTAGGTATTACAGTTTCTGAGGTATTACGGTTTCTACCCTATAATCTTGTAGTGTCCCTGCAAGTTACCAATACCTCACTTCTGCTGTAATCAAGCCTGCAGGGACCTCGGGGATGATCTTCCTGCCCTGGCAGTGGACTCTAGATGGAAGTAGGCTGGGACAGCTGCTGGTTGGTAGATGGGGGGCCGCAGCGGGGTCTCCTATGTGTGTTAGGTGGGGGTCTGCAAAGTTTCCTTTTATTGCTGGTTTAGCAGGAGCTTTTAAATGAACAGTTGCCACATTTTATCTCATGCTTTCTTCTCTACTTGCAGAGGCGATAATATTTTCCCCCATTGGACTATTAGCATGGTGTATTATGTGGATAGCTTTTCAAATACTAAACCAATTTTTCATTCTTGGGACCCCATATGATCATGTTGCTTTTTTCTCTCTCACTGGATTTGATTTACAAATGCATTGTTTAAGATTCTTGTACCATTTTTTATGAGAGACATCAGCATGGCCTGTTTTTTTGTTGTAGTGTTCTTGTCAGGTTTTGATATTAAATTATGGCCTTGTAAAAAGATTTGGAAAGTTTCCTATTTAGTGAAATGGTTTATATAAAGTTTTTGCCCCTAAATATTTGGAAAGATTGATGTGCAATACCATTAGACCTGGAGTTTCATTTTTGGTAACACTTTTTATTTATTTTGTGGTGCTAGAGACTGATCCCCAAGGTGATTTATCACTGAGCCACATCCCAGCACTTTCTGTTTTTCATTTTGAGGTAGTGTCTTGCTCAGTTGCTGAGTCTGGCCTCAAACTTGCTATCCTCCTGCCTCAGCCTCCCGAGTCACTGGGATGGCAGGTATGGGCCACCATGCCCTGCTGATTTGTTTTCTTTTCTGAAAAATGCATTCAAAGCTATAGATTTCCTTCTTCTTCCCACTTTAGTTGCAGTGTAAGGCTTTGATGTATCATATTTTCCTTATCATTTACTTTAAAGCACTTTTAAATTTCCACTTGATTTCTCCTTCATATTTTATGTTTAAATTGTGCTGCTTGATTTTGAAGATTCAGGAAATTTTCTCCTCATCTTAGTGTCTTGCTTCCCGGTTTGGTTTGGCAGTGGATAGAGAGTCCAGGCTCTGTCTCGTAAGCCCTGTGGAATGTGGTGGTGGCTGGCTAGGAAGTGCTCCCTGGCCCCCAGATGTCCTCTGCATGGGGTGAGTTTCAGACGGCTAAGCCCATGTCCAGGTTTCCTGTACTCTGAATCCTTGGCTTAATCTTTCATTTACTGAAGCAGGTTAAAATATCCCAATACAATGGTAGATTTTCTGTCTTTTGCTTCTGTCAATATGTTTTTATTTATTTTGAAACTATATTATTAGGTATATGCACAGTTGGAATGTTTGTACCTTCCTGACAAACTAATTTTTTTCTTTTTTAAAAAGTATCTGGGAGTGAACCCAGGGACTTGCACATGCTAGTAGGTAAGCACTAACCTACACCCCCTAACACTTTTAACTTTTATTTTGAGACAGGGTCTCACTGAGTTGCTAAGGCTGGCCTCAGACTTGTGATCCTCCTGCCTCAGCTCCCTGAGTAGCTAAGCAGATTAATCTTTTTTTTCTCTTTTTTGTACTAGGAATTGAACCCAGGGGCACTTTACCACTGAGCCACATCCCCAGCCTGTTTTTGTTTTTGTTTTTGAGACAGGGTCTCGCTAAGTTGCTGAGGCTGGTTTTGAACTTGCAATCCTCTTGCCTCAGCCACCCAAGCTGCTGGGATTACAGGCATGCATCACTGAGCCCAGCCTGATTGGTCATTTTAATGTTATGAAATATCTCCCTAAATTTTTATTAATGTTCCTGTTAGTGTGTATCTGGATATTTACTATGCATCTCCAAAGGTGATGTTTACTTATGTAACCAAATTCTTTTCCCATACTCACTCAATTTAACAATAGTGCCTTAATAAAATCTGATTCCCAGGAGCTGTTTTTAGTTCCTGTTTCCTCACAAGGTTGTTTGCTCTGGTCAGAATCCACACGCTGCCTGTGGGTTGATCCCCATCTGGCCTCGCCCTGTGTTTGTGTGACCCAGGCTTGCTGCGCAGGAGGGCGTCTGTTCTATGGGAAGCCCCACTTTGGGCTTTGTCTGCCAATGGCCTCCTAGGGTTTTTTGTTTTGTTTTGTTTTCTTTTTTAAAATTTTTTTTAGTTGTTGATGGATCTTTATTTTATTCATTTATTATTGGTATGTGGTGCTGAGGATCAAACCCAGTGCCTCACGCATGCGAGGCAAGCACGCTACCGCTGAGCTACAATCCCAGCCCCCTCCTGGGGTTTTGACCTGTCCCTCTGCCCAGTGGGTGTGCCCAGGGCCTGGGGGAGATGCCAGCAGCTCTAGGGGTGCTTCGTCCTGCCCAGCGTCTAGGGTGAGGCCAGACCCCATTGTGCCACACACTCTGCTATCCTGGCCTTAATCAGAAAGCCCTGGGGGCCAGGGTCACCCAGGCGCAGAGCACAGCTACGACCTCCGGCACTGCTCGGGAGGGTGCCCTGGGCCGACCTCCAGGGTGCAGGGATGGGGTGCAGGAGGTTGGCTGGGCGCACTTGGTCAGTACCTGTTGCCGTGAAGAACACAGGGCTGGGCAGGGGAGCAGGCAGTCATCCTGAACCGCCCTTTGCCGAGTGTGATTCAGGGGGTGTGAGGTGCAATTGCCCCTATGGCAGCAGGGACCTGGGGGCCTCTGCCGCCTGCCCAGCATCTCCCAGGGATAGGCATTCTGTGTGTTTCCTTGGGCCTCGCCTCCCACATGGGTGCTGACCAGCTCACCCAGAAGGGGTCCTTCCCCCACAGGCCCCCTTCAGGGCCTCCCCAGGTCTGCACAGTGCTCAGCCTTGCCGCCTTTCCAGGGGTGGGCTGGTGTGACAGGTGTGTCTGAGGCTGGTCCTGTTGGTGGTGCTCTCTGCTCTGCATCTTTGGGCACCTCTGCCCTCACGGGCAGCTGCACTGGCCACCATGCATTGTGGTGCCTGGTGGTCTCGACTGGCTTGTGCAGCAGGCTCTGGTCTTCAGACGCCCTGAGGTCACCTGGGCCTCCCACAGCCCCACTCCTCCAGCAGGCCCTGGTCCTCCCGTGGGGGAATCCAAGACACCAGGGCCCTTGCAGCCGTGTTTCCTGGAGCTACGGAGTTTGATCCCGCAGGGAAATTCATGCCAATGACTTTTCTATGTCTACTGGGATTCATTTTTTTTTTTAAGTTTTTTTAGTTGTTGATGGATCTTTATTTTATTCATTATTTATATGTGGTGCTGAGGATTGAACCCAGTGCCTCACGCATGCTGGGCCAGCACTCTACGACTGAGCTACAGCCCCAGCCCCGGGATTCTTTTTTTTTTAATTTTTTTTAGTTATAGATGGACACAATATCTTTATTTTATTTTTATGTGGTGCTGAGGATCGAACCCGGAGCCTCACACATGCAAGGCAAGCGCTCTACCACTGAGCCACAATCCCAGACCCCCGGGATTCATTTTTATTAACGATCTTCTCTTGATCCTGAAAGGATCAGTTTTCTCCAGTGCTGTTTCTGCATCTGTTCTGCACCCAAGGACATGTGGGCTTTTCTGTGTCTGCTCTTGGTTTTCCCTTACTCTCTTTATGGGGGAACTGCTGTGTTTACTTTCCAAGCTCGAGTGGGACAGCCTTTGTGCCCAAGGTGAACCCGTGTGCACCTCTGGCAGCAGGCTGTCCGGCCTTCGTTCTGCTACCTGTGTGAGGCCTCACTTTCTTGCCTGTCCTGGCCACATCCAGGCCCCATGGACAAGGTGGGACCTTGTCTGCCCCAGAAGGAGCGGTTCACCAGGGCTTGCCCAGAGTCCGAAAGGCCTGGCACTGTCCTACCAGGACAGTTTAAAGCCTAGGATTTAACTTCTGTGATAGGTAGAATGTTCTTTATAACTCCTATTTCTTGAGTCTATTTCAGTAATTTGAATTTTCTGGGGAATGTGTCCATTTTATCTACATTTCAGGTTCATTGCTGTGAAGCCCAGAGTGTCTTCCGATCTGTAGACACTCGCTGAGCTTCCTGTCTTCTTTTTTCAGGGGGGTTACCAGGAATTGAGCTCAGGTGCACCGGCCACGGAGCCACATCCCTCAGGGGCACTGACCACGGAGCCACATCTCCAGCCCTGTTTTGTGTTTTATGTAGAGACAGGGTCTCACTGAGTTGCTTAGCGCCTCGCTGTTGCTGAGGCTGGCTTTGAACTTGCGATCCTCCTGCCTCAGCCTCCTGAGCAGCTAGGATCACAGGCGTGGCCACCGTGCCTGGCGCTTACTATCTTCTCATCACCACCTCAGCCACTCCTGTGAATCTGCCTCGCCAGTACGTTATTAATTTTATTAGTCCAAATTTTGGGATTGGTTGATCTGCTTTCTTTTGTTTAAAATAATACAGTTCATTAATGTTTGCTCTTTATTGTTTTTCCTAAGGTTCCTGTGGGTTTTATTGTGTTCTTTCCACCTGCTTGAGATACACACCAACTCAGTGTGTTTAGCCGTTGTTACGTTCTGACGAATGCTTACACAGGGAGAGTTCACAAACACAGCTGGCAACACATCGCTTAGGATGTGATATTTAATGTCTCGATTCTCAGTCTGAACGTACCCCACTCCAGTGGCTCTTTGACCATGGAGTGTTTGAGAGTGCCTGTTGATGTGTAGGTCACGTTTCTGAAGATGACGTTCAAGTCCTCGTCCCCACTGGTCTGTTGGCCCCTGAAAGCTGCGCCTGCAACCCCATGTGGCTGGGGCTGTGTTTCTGGGCAATGTTGTGAGACCGCCTGTCCCACCAGGACCCTCAAGCTTTCCTGTGAGGCAGCTGTCTCTGCAGGGCAGGCTCCCAGCCCTGGAGCTGTAGGAACGGGGTCCCTGGGCCTGCACCCTCGTGTCTGCTCTGCGGGGTGTACTGTGAGTACCCGCCCCCTGGTCTGCTTTTTAAAAAATTAAAAGCAGAATATTTTAATTTTTTAAAAAATATTTATTTTTTAGTTGTAGGTGGACACAATATCTTTATTTTTTATTTTTTTATGTGGTGCTAAGGATTGAACCCAGTGCCTCCCGCGTGCTAGGCGAGCACGCTACCGCTGCGCCACAACCCCAGCCCCAGCCCCAGAATATTTTAATTTTGATTGGCGTCCAGTTTGCGGATTCCAGCTCCTGCAGTGGATGCTCCTTGGGTGGGTGTCCAGTGTTTTCCTGCACAGGGTTGTGACGTTTCCCTCCTGCGTTTCTCCTAGAAGCTGCCTGCTTGCATACCTTGGATTACTTGTGAGCGCAGCTCAGCATTCATTTTTTCTGCATGGGCGTGTGGCTCTAGCACTGCCCACCCCCCTTGGTTGCTTTGTGCTTGTGTTGAAGTCACTTGGCTGGTGGATGTGGATTGCCAATGGAGCACCAGGGAGGAGCACGTGGGCAGGCTGGGCCGGGGGCCGCCTGGGAGTGCCTTGTGTAGCCAGGGACTATGGGTCCAGGGCACTTGGCGGTCGGGATGGTCTGGTGGGACATGAACATTTCAGGGATCCCCAGACTAGACAAGGTGCCCAGGGCGTGGGCATGGTGGCACAGTGCCAGGACTCCACATTTAGGGCTTGAGAGAGAAAGGGGCAGCAGTGAGGTCGGGAACGTGAGGACACTGGAAGCCCAATGCCCGTGCTGCCTGGAGGGAAGACGCAGGGTGGACCCTAGCGTGGTCTGAGTGTGTGTGTGTTCAGCTTCTGCATCTGTGGAAGCCCACCAGGTGTGGGTCCAGGAGGGAAGTGGAGAGGTTGGGACAGCAGAGCCAAGGCCTGGACACTGTGGCTTTGGGCGTGTGCTTATGGGGATCCTGGTGGTCAGGGTCAGAGAGTGGCTTGTGTGTCAGTTTTTTATCACTGTGACCAAAATACCGATGAGCACAACTTAAAAGAGGAGAGATTTACAGTTTCAGAGGTTCGGTCCATGGTCAGCCGGCTCCATGGCTCTGGGCCCGATTGAAGCAGGACATCATGGCAAAAGAGTGGCAGAGGAAGCTGCCAGCTCCTCACAACCAGGAAGGGGGGACTGGGCCACAGACCCAGCCCCCAGGGTGGCCTCAGTGCCCTACCTCTTCAGTTGGGCCCCACCTCCCCTTAGCCCAGCTAGCTCTTGTAGGTGAATCCATCACCCTGGACAAGGGCAGAGCCCTCAAGGTCCAACGGTTGCCTACAAGTCTCACTTCTGAGCACTTTGGGGACTTTGGGGACATTCTAAATCCAGACCCTGACACCAAGAGAGGAGCTGGTATCAGAGAGGCGTCTGGAGGGGAGTGGTCGCCTGAGCATGTTCTGGGAGGGCAGGAGGAGGGCCTCTGGCCCAGGTGGGGCTGGGGTGCCACTCACCCTCTGGCCGCACATTTGAAAGATCCGGGGATGGAGACTGCCTAAGCTAGAGGGGCCAGGGGCAGGCAGGGAGGGGACAGAAGGGAGGAGGCAGGAGACGGCAGCCTGGTGAGATGGCGGGCAGAGGGGCTGAAGAGTGGGACTGGGTGAGGCCGTGGGGCCTAGGTGAGGCCGGGCGGGCATGGCGGGGCTTGCACTGGGAGGGTGGGGCCGTGGGCTGCCCTGGCAGAGCCACCGTCCTGTTGGGTGCCTGGTGCAGAGCCTGGGCACTCCTTCTCTGCCCTGATGCCTGTTTCACTTCGCAGAATCAAAGCAAGGAGCTTCCCAAGCTTTGGCGTCTTCCCCGAAGCTGGACAAATACAAAATAGCCAGGCAGCTGACGGAGAAAGCCATCCGGGTGAGCCCCCTGCGACCAGGCGGGGATGCTTTCCAGAAACAGGAATTCATTTTGGAATTTGGAGGGTGTCGGGCCGGGTGGCCCTGCACGTGGAGACCTGTGCCAGTGTCACTTTGGTTTAGCTGTGGGGACACTTCCCTGCCCTACACAGAGGCCAGAGGCCCTGCAGCACGGGCATGTCCCCACCTCATCCCGCACACTCTTCCCGACAGGAGGGCCAGGGGCATTCCCCCCACTGCTCAGAGAACCCCAGGGCCCTTCCCCGGGGGGCCGACATGGTGACAGGGTGACGTGGTGATGTGGTGACATGGTGATGCGGTGACATGGTGATGTGACATGGGATGTGGTGACGTGGTGATGTGATGTGATGATGTGGTGACGTGACATGTTGACGTGGTGACGTGGTGACATAGTGATGTGAAGTGGTGACGTGACATAATGACATGTTGTGACTTGGTGACGTGACATGGCAATGTGACGTGGATGTGTTGACATGGTGACATAGTGATGTGATGATGTGGTGACGTGACATGGTGACATGGTGACGCAATGTCATGGCGCAACGTCATGACGTGTGATGTGACGTGTGACATGCATCGTGACATGTGGCGTGGTGACATGGTGATGACGTCGTGACGTGTGACTTGACATGTCGTGTGGTGTGGTGAGCTGTGACGCGGTGACGCAGTGGCGTGGCGTGCGTGCGGGGCTTGGTGCCACAGGGCAGGAGCTCCGGGCTGGCGGCTCCGCGGCTCGGGGGGCGCAGGCCCGTCCGCCCCTCTGGAGCGCTGGCCTGGCGGGAGCGGGGCGCGGGCAAGGGGCCGCCTCCGCCTCGGAGAGGGGAACCCGGCGCGCCACCGCGGAGTGCCCCGAGCGGTCCTGCTGCCGGTGACCCGCCCAGGCCTGGCGCGGTGGCCCTCGCGCTTTCCGCCCGGCCCTCTGCCTCTGCGGTTCCGTGGGCTCCTTCCTGCACGTTGTTTCCTGAAAACCTGCAGCGCGTGAGCACCTGCGCTGCGGACGTCCTCCGAGCGCCGCCCCTGCCGAGTGTCGCGGGTGCTATTCTGTGAAGTTTTGTTGATGTTCAGCCTGGAGCCTTTCGCAGTTCGTGGTGCTATTTCTCCATGCATCCAAGAGCCACCCGAATGCACGGTTCTTGATGTCGGTACTTGCGGATTTCCTGGAGTTGCACGGTTCCTGTGTTCTCGTGGCTTAGTGGCAGAGAATGTGACCTGTAGGTGGTGTTCCATTGAGCTAGGCCTCGACTTGCTCTGTGCCTAACATTTTCTTAATTTGCACGAGAGTGAGTGTGCAGTGGTCTATTCACAGCCATTAGGTAGAGTTCGTTATTTGAGTTTTCAAATCTGTGGCCTTACTGATGTTTTTTTTATCTGTGTTCCATTATTTACTGGAAAACATGTTAAAATAGCCTGTTGTGATTGTGGGTTTGTCTACTTTGTAGGTCTGCCCATTTTTGCTGTATGTAATTTCTTGCCCTCATAATAGGTTCATAGAAATGCATATTTTTGGTAAATGGAAACTTTTAAAAATTGTGAATGATTATTAATGTTTGTCTCAAAAGCTATTTTGTCTCATGTGTATATCTTTTAATTTTCTAACCTAGCTGTAGGTTTATGTTTTTTAATGATCTCTTGTAAACAATGGAGATGATTTTTAAACAAAAATATATGGTCTGCCCTTTAACTAGAGTATATAGTGTGTTTATCTGTGACTAGACTGCATACATGCAGGCATGTCTACTGTCTTATTTCATTTGCTCAGCATATTCTGTTTAGTTTTCTTTTCTCCTCTTTCTGTGCCTTCTTTTGAACTGATTACTATGTGTGGGGTGTGTGTGTGTGTATGGTGTGGTGGTGGAGCCCAGGGCCTTGTGCATGCCAGGCAAGTGCTCTGCCACCGAGCCACATCCCAGCTCTGGACAGATGACATTTTTTATTGCCTTTCCTTCTGTCTTACATGGTAAGAGTGTCATGCTCTTTTCATCTTTCTGTGGTTCTCTTAGGAATTGTATTCTGCTGACTTGCCAAAGTGAATCCATTTCTAAACTTACTTAGCACAACTGAGCAGGACATGGGGCAGCCAGGCCTTGTGGGCTGCAGGGTGCCAGCCTTCTCACCACTGTCTAGCTCCCCTGCTGGCAGTCAGGCTCCCCCGGGCATGGCTACCAAGTGGAAGGCAGCTGGGCCTCTGGCCACCTGGTCTCAGGTGGACAGGTGGGCACAGGAGTTCAGTTCAGGACTGCCAGCCACGGCTTCCTCAGTGTGTGTTCCTGGGTGTGGTGCAGAGGTGCCTTTTGAGGACCATGCAGTGGTCTCACACTGCGTGACCTGTTTCCAGAGTCAGCTGCAGGGAACAGCACCTGCTGACTGCCCTGTAGTCTCTGGGGTGCAGCCTGGAGGTGTCTGCCCAGGGTCTCAAGGCTGACATAAGGTGGGGTGGGCTGGAGGATCTGCTTCTGAGCCCCTGGGCGTTGGCAGAAGCCCCTCCTTGTGGTGTCCTTCCCGCTGTGGAGGGAGGAGATGGTTCTGCAGCTGCTGTAGGGCTCTCCTGAGCCCCTTCCCTAGCAAGGCCTGACGTTTCCTTAGTTCAGAGTTAACCCATGAAGGACCCTGACTACAAGTGCAGAGTCCTGTCACACTTGCTGAACCAAGAGTGCAGGTGGCACCCCGTCCTCCATGTTGCAGGCCTCTGTTGGTTAGGGTGGGCCGGAGGCCTGCTTTCAGCTCAGCAGGGCACCTTCAGTGTGTCTGGCCACCAGGACCCTGGTGACTCAGCCCCCTTCCTGCCTCAGCTCTGCTGACCCTGTGCCTGTGACCGAGTCCAGGTCATATCTTCTACCTTGGGGTGCCTGCATGACTTCAATCTGTCTTCCGTTGCTATAGCCAAAAACCCAAGACTGGGAACTTTATCAAGGAAAGATGTCATTTGCCTCATGTATTGGAGCCTGAAACTCCAAGCTCAGGTGGCCTTCTCTGTGCAGCCCCTGGTGAGGCCCCCTTTAGCTGCATCACATCACCATAGATGGCATCAAGGTGGGACTGCACGCAGAAGGGAGAGCACGTGGGGAGAGAGGGAGCCAGAGTTGGGCCAGGTGGTCTTTGTAACAGCTGTGGGAGAGCTAACTGGACCCTGGAGACGCAGAGCAGCCCCCAGTGGCCTAGTTACCTCCCATCAGGCCCTGCCTGGTGAAGACCAGCACCTCTTGGCACCCCACACTGGGGCCACGCCTCGAGCCCCTGAACCCTTTGGGCCCAGCCCTGAGCCCAGCCCCTGTGCAGGCACCCCCGCCTGCTCCAGCCACGTTCTCTGAGTGTGTTCCCTGAGCAGGACGTGGGTCCTGCCCGCTGCGCAGTCTGCCTTGTTCTGCTCTGCACACTCCCCTGTGGGGAGACAGTCCCCGGGTTCTCTGTGCTTCTGTTAAGACATACTCTGCCGTTTAGGAAAAGAAGATTTTTTCCATCTACGGACACTACCCGGTGATCCGGGCTGCTCTGCGGAGGAAGGGCTGGGTGGAGAAGAAGTTCCACTTCCTTCCCAAGGGCCTTCCGAATGTGGAGGATGAAGGGGAAGGGGTCGCTGGTAGAGTATCAGAGAGGCCTGTGCTTTGTGGGGAGGCTGCGTGTGGTGATGCCCACTCCTGCTGGGGTGTCACTCCATGGCTCCACCACCTCCCCAGCTTCCTCTACCCAGGCAACCATCCCCTGGGCAAGCCCATCTGAGTACTGGTCACTTGTTGGCATCGCCATGTCCACGCCCAACCCCAGCTGTCCCTCCTCTGGCCCAGCCCCCTGCAGGCTAGTCCTCAGGCACCCACAGTGCCCTGCCCAGCTCCTGCTCTGCACCAGACAGTCTCAGGCCAAACATCCCCCACCCCCAAGCCCCAGAAGGGGCCCTCCTCCATGGCCCATGGCCTGAGACTCCATCATGCTGATCTCTGGGCTGCCTCCACTGCCCCTCACCATGAGGGACATCTGGGCCTCCAGGGCCCCTGGCCCCAACCCTGGCACTACAGGTGGGTGCCATGCCATGGAAGTCCCAGGTGGTTGTTCTGTCTGCTGCAGCGACCCTGACAGTGGAGGGGCCCCCACAAGGTGGCCGGCTGCACCAGCCTGTCTCTTACGTATGTTTTGTTGGCAGATAATAAATGCCCTGACATCAGAGAGAACCGAGAAATGGTCCTGGAGAAGATGGAGGACATCCACAGTGTGATGGTAGGCACGCGCTGGCCCAGGACCGGTGGCCTACCGCAGCAAGGCTCCTGTGCTGCCATCCCCCTTGTCCCGCGTCAGAGCAGGGACAGCAGCCCAGACCACAGCAGAGGGACGGGGCCTTGGTGGGTCCCGGTGAGCTGGGCTGGCTGTGCTGTAGGGCAGGCCCTGGGGCGTGGCCGCGAGCCGGATGGGGGTCTCAGCAGCTGCACCTCCCTGCCCTGGGGCCCGAGTGTCCAGCACAGCCTTGGTGTGCACTACTTAGCACTGCGTCTGTGCTGTGAGGAAAGGGAGCAGGGGCCTTAGCAGGCTGCTGGGGCAAGTACCACCGACTGGTGGCCCACCTCACCGCTCTGGAGGCTGGACACCTGGGACCAGGTGCTATCCTCCTGGTTTGTAGGTAGCCGACTCCTTGCTGTGTCCTCACATGGTGAGAGGGTGAGGGTCTCTACAAGGGCCTTTTGTAAAAGCACTAATCCCATTTATGAGGGCTCCACCCCCATGACCTCATTATCTCTCAGAAGCTGCACCTACAAACATCACCTTGCGGGTGAGGATGCCCGTGTGAACTTGGGGGACACAACATTCCACCTGTGGCATATGGAAGAGGGGACACCTGCAGGGAGCTGTGGCAGGCGGGTGTCAGGTCTGCCATGATGCTCAACCTGGGGCGCGGTGGTTACTGCATCCTGCTGGGTACTTCATGCTTCTGAGAGAATTCATAACAGGTTTCAGAAATGGAACTTCCACCCAAAAGCCAGGAAAAAAACTAGGGACGTCTTTCTACGGATGAGAAAAGGTCAGACCCTAGAAAGAAGAGTGCCCCAGAGTCCGGTGAACTGGGAAGTCTGGGCATGGCCGCAGAGCGGGAGGGAGGAGGCCCCAGGCCCAGCAACCAGGCCCAGAGCAGTGCGGAGCCCTCTGCGGGGTCCTGCACGCTTGCGCGCTCACGTCCCGGCAGCCCACAGCCTGGGGCTGCACGTGCTTGTCGGCAGAAACCAGCCCAGACGGGTCTTCGCCAAGGCCTAGGGCAGGGGTTATCTCCGCAGTGGGATTTTAGAGTCTGTTTTCCTCTGGTTACAATCTGAGCACACTCGGGCGCGGCTGGTTGTTGGAAAATCACCTACAGCGAGAGTCGCCCCCATCCAGACCCTCGCCCGGTGCCTACAGTAGGGGAGAAGCCGACTCCCAGGGGTCACCGAGCACTGTGGTCACCCCACGTTGGCAGGTGGCATGTACTTGGGTCACGGCTGTCCTCGCGCCACCACCCAGGACCCTTGGCTGCGAGTGGCCCCAGCCGCAATGGAAGGCTCGGTGGACTGTCAGGCCGCAGCCCTGTCTGGTCCCGGGTCTCTTGGCCACGTCTCGCTGTCCTAGGAGCGAACCTGAGTGGCGGCTGTTGACAGAGGTCTCTTCTTGCCAGTCTAGGTTGGTAAAGAATGAGATGCCGTACCTCCTCTGGACTATCAAGAGGGACGTCGTGGACTACCACAGCCTGAGCTACGACCAGATGCTGAACCACTACGCCAAGACCGCCTCCTTCACCACCAAGGTGGGCGGAGCACGCGGGCCCCAGGCACCTGCAGGTGGGCGGAGCGCAACGGGGCACGGCCGGCCTGGCCACCTGGGCTCCTCCCCAGGACGCCCCACCTCTCGTGGCTGGTCGCTGGGCACCTGCCTGGCCAGCCCACGCCCCTGGGGCACCGCTGTGCCTCTTGCTAGGCCGCTGCGTGCTCCCGGGGCCACAGAAGCCCCCTCTTCAGGGCACACTGGCCAAGCCAAGGATGGGTCCCAGGTGGACGAGCAGTCCTCGCCTTGCGGGTGCGGTGCAGCCAGGCTGCCCTTGCGGGCCCCTGACGTGCCGCTGTCTCTGGAGATCGGGCTGTGTGTGAACATGCGGAGCCTGCCATGGTACGTCCAGGCGAACCCCGACTCCTTCTTCCCGCGGTGCTACAGCCTCTGCACTGAGAGCGAAAAGCAGGAGTTCCTGGGTAAGTGATGGACTGCATCCTGGCGGCCAACAACCCCGCCTGCCGAGAGCCCAGACCACCAGGCAGGGGCCCCATCCACTCAGCCAGAACCAGTCCAGAAACTTCCAGGGGCAGTGTTGGAAGCGTGGAGGGAGGAGGTGACAGGTGCAGAGCTGGGTGTCTGCTGGTTGGCCCTGAGCCGCTCTGCCTGCTTGTCACCTGGGCCAAGTGGCCATTGTGCTGCTCAGAGCCGGGCTGGGCCTCAAGCCTGGGTCCACAGGACCCACAGCTGTGTTCTGCATCTGCACTGGGTAGGTGCAGGCAAGAGCCCTAGACAGGAGGGCTCAGCCACCTGAGGGTCCAGGGGGCCCAGAGAGGCCCCTGTGATGGGGACAGTGGTTGGGAGAGCTCAGAGCATCCTGGAGCTGTAGCAGAGGGGCTTCTAGAGAGATCCCCTGGTCCTGTGCTGAGACAGGTGGGCTGGGGGCTGAGGACAGACCAGGGAAAGCACAGGGAGGGCAGAGCAGGAAGGGGTGTGCACAGGGCAGCTGGAGGCAGCAGTGAGGCCCCGCAGGGCTGGGGCCGCTGGCCGAGAGTGACAGGGGCCAGCCTTGCCCGCCGCACCCTTGGCCCCGGTCCTGGGCGTGGGCAGCGGTCAAGACCTCCGTGTCCCTGCAGACGACTTCCGGCGCACCGTGGCTTCCAGCATCCTCAAGTGGGTCGTCAGCCACCAGAACTGCAACAGAAGCAGGTCCAGGAGGCGGGAGGAGGCCGGGCAGAGCGACCCCAGCCCCAGGAAAGGTGAGGGCGCAGTGGGCGGCCCTGTGGTGCTGGGGTCTCAGTGGCCCTGGCCCAGGGCTCCTGTGCAGCGGGCTCGGCTGCTAATTCTCAGTGCACTTGCCTTTCCAGTTTTGACTGTGGGCCTGAGAGGTCATGACTGGCGCTCAGGGTCCCAAGGCACCCTGGTCCCGCAGCAGCGCCAGGGCCTGCAGTGCAGAGTTGCTGGCTGGGAAGAGAAGCACAGAAGGGGCGCCCCTGTGGCCTGCAGACATAAGTGGGTCCCTCTGGAAAATTTGTTTTAGCTTCAGAGCAGAATTGTACAGAAGGCACAGGCCTCCATGCTCTGCCCCACCACTCCACCCCCAGAGTGGTGCGTTTGTTACAGTTAAAGGCTAGGTGTTGGCATGTGGGCATTTTAACGTGTATATTTGAGCAAACAGTGATTTGTGAATCCAGCAGTCCCAGGGCACAGGGCCTCGGAGGGCTCCCAGTTCAGTGGAAGGGAGCAAGGGGAAGGCTTTTATGGGGTGAGTGTGCGAGCAGAGGGAAACGTTGCTGGGCTGTTCCAGGTGGAGCGGCTGCCTCATTTGCACCATCCGGGTGGGAAGTTCAGGATGTGACCAGCGTTCCCTTGGCCACCTGTGGTCAGCTCAGCTGGCCCCTGGCAGCATTAGTCCCTTTGCTGTCTCCACGGTGTTCCCTTCCTAAAGGTCCTGTAGCTGGAGTCACAGGGCCATAGCTTTTGTGGACTGGCTTCATTTGCTTGTCTGTAGCCCCTGGAGGGTCCTCTGTGTACTGTGGGCTGGTGGCTGCTTACCTGTGGGGCTGAATAACCTGGCACTCTGGATCTGCCCAGTTTGTTTATCCGCTTGCCCCAGGGCATCTTCGTGATGAAGCTGCTGTGAACATTCGTGTGTGGGTTTTGTGGACATAAGTCGTCCACTCATTTGGGTAAATGCTAAGGAGCATGGTTGCTGGGCGTTGTGGCAGGAATGTGTTGAGTTCTGTGAGAAACTGCCCGCCGCGTCCAGGGTGGTGGCCCCCTTGCATTCTCACCACCTGAGCACGCAGGTCCTGCTGTTTGTCCTTAGGGCATCTGGTGGTGTCCAGTGCTGCAGGGTGGTTGCAGCATCACACTGTTTTAACTTCAGCTCCAAGCAACAGGTTGCAGAGCATCCTGTCCTGTGTTGAAGGCCATCTCTACATCTTTGCAGGTGTGTCTGTCAGATCCCCTGTCTCATCTTAAATCGGGCCGTCTGCTGTCTGCTTGCTATTTCAAGAGTTCCTTGCTGCTCTGGATCATTCTTTTATGAAACCGGGAGATGTTTTCTCCCAAGCAGCGGTTTGTCTCCTGCTCTTGACAGGGCCTCTCACAGAGCAGACGCATCTGCTTTTAATGGGTTCTAACTTCCCAGTGATTTGTTTCACAGATGGAGCCTTTGGCCCCCTGACAAGGTGCTAGGACCCCAGGTCATCTGGATTCTCTGTTTCTTTTCCCGGGAGTTGTAGTTTTCCACTTTACATCTGGGCCTGCAACCCTTTGGAGTTAATTTGGGTGAAGAGAATGCAGTCTGTGTCTGGATTTGTCTTTGGATGTCCAGACGTCCCACACCTTTGGTTCAAAGACTGTTTTGTTCATTGTTCCATTTGCTCCTTGGTGGAGACCAGAGGACACCATCTGTGTGGGCCTGCTCTGGACTCCATTCTGTCCATGGATCTATTTGTGTCTTCTGTCCCTGGGACCATGTTGTCTTGACCACAGCAGGCACAGGGTTGCTAAGTCAGCTAGGGTTAGTCCTGCTTTGTTTTTCTCCTTCAATTTTGAGTTGAAGCAGATTCTGGGTCTTGGGCCTTTCTGTAAAACTTTAGAATCAGTTTGTCAATATTCACAAAATGACTTGCTGTGATTTTGGTTGGGACAGTGGATAGACCAAGCTGTGAAGACCTGACATCAACATGATGTTGAGTCTTTCCTACTTGCATACATGGAAGGACTCTTCATTTATTTAGTCCTCTGAGATCATTCATCAGAGTTTTGTAGTTTTCCTCACATGGATCTTATACATATTTTTTAGGCTTATTTATACCTAAATATTTCAGTTTAGGGGTGCTAATGTAAGTGGCATTGTTTTTTTAATTTCAAATTCCAATTGTTCATCGTTGTTATATAAGAAAGCTATTTCCTTCAGGAGTGTGTGTGTGTGTTTTGGATTTTCTACACAGACAACCACACCAAATGTGAATAAAGACAGTTTTATTTTTTTCTTTTCCAATCTTACACTTTTTATTTCCTGTCTTATTGCATTATCTAGCATTTCCAACACAGTATTGAAAAGCAGTGGTGAGAGAGGACGTCCTGGCCTTGTTCTGATTCCTGCAGGATAGCTGCTAGTTCTCACCATTAAGTATGATGCTAGTTGTGTGTCTCTGGTAGATATTCTTTTTTTTTTTTTGGTACTGGGGATTGAACTCAGGGGCACTCGACCACCGAGCCACATCCCCAGCCCTATTTTGTGTTTTATGTAGAGACAGGGTCTCACTGAGTTGCTTAGTGCCTCGCCATTGCTGAGGCTGGCTTTGAACTCGCGATTCTCCTGTCTCAGCCTCCCTAAGTGCTGGGATTACAGGCTTGCACCACCGCACCAGGCTCTGGTAGATATTGTTTATCATATTGAAGAAGTTCTCCTCCACTCCTAGTTTACCAAGGTTTTTTATCATGAGTGGATGTTGAATTTTGTCAAATTATTTTCCTGCACCTGATCTTTAGCATTTTTTTTTTTTTTTTTTGATACTGGGATTTGAACTCAGGGGTGCTTAACCACTGAGCCACATCCCCAGCCCTTTTTTGTGTTTTATTTTGAGACAGGGTCTCGCTAAGTTGCTGAGGCTGGCTTTGAACTTGTGATCCTCCTGCCCTGACCTCCCAAGCTGCTGAGATTACAGGCATGTGGCACCATGGCCAGCTTCTTTAGCCTCTTGATGTAATCTGTTAAGTGAGATATTTAAGTTATTTAAGTTAGGCTTGATGTAGTCAGACGTGGCACATAGAGAGACATTCAAAATGGAATGGCAAAAAGACTAGATTCACTACAGATCCAGAAAGAAGAGTCAGTCTGCCTTGCAGGTCAAGAGGACGGTTTTCCACACGGAACGTGTGTGCTCCATCAGTGTGTGGCGAGCAAGAGCCGGGGCACCTCTGGGCAAAGCCTTTGCTGGGGTCCACAACACCACCTGAATGAGTTCCCCGAGGCGGGATTGGCTGGCTTGATCTGAAAGGAGTGCAAGGCCAAGCACAGGGACTCGGTGACGTTCTCAGACTCACCAGACCCAATGCAGAAGTGAGATGTCCGTGAGGCTCAGGCACAGGGCCTTATCTTTCTCTAGAACACAGCACAGCATCCAGGTGGGGACTGCCACAGAGTGTGTGGGTGTAGGGTGACGAGCCAGGGACAGGACGAGAAGCAGAAGCGGGCTGTGTTGATGTGAGCGGGCCGTGACGGCTGTTGAGCCAGGCCTTTGTGACCGGGACAAACCCCACTTGGAGTCGCATGATCATTTTTCTGCTGTGGGATTCAGTTTGCTCATAGTTCATTGGGACTCTGGTGACTCCATTGTGTTTGGAGTCTGTTTTGGATTTTAAATCATTGATTCAATTTCTTTAATAGATAAAGAATGTATGTTCTTCAATATTCAGATTGTCTATCCGAGTAGGGGCAGGTATGGGGCTGTGCGTCCTCGGCAAGCCTGTTCCTCTGAGCTGCGTCCCCAGCCCTCAGGTTGCCTATTCCCACGTGAGTTTCGGCAGGAGTGTCTTTTGAGGAACACTCTGCTTCATTAAGAGTCCATGGAGGGGCTGGGGTGTGGCGCAGTGGTGGCGTGCTCGCCTGGCACGCGGGAGGCCCTGCGTTCCATCCTCAGCACCACATAAGAATAAAATAAAGATATTCTGTCCACCTACAACTAAAAAATAAATATTTAAAAAAAAAAACTTCATGGGATCTGTAGTGATGTTCCCTTTCATTTCTGATATTGGTAACTTGTGTTTCTCTCTTTTTTCCTCAGCCTGGCTAAAGACTTACTGATTTTATTGTTATTTTCAAAGAGCTATATTTGGTTTCATTGAATTTTTTTCTATTGATTTCCTGCTTTCAATTTCATTGATTTCAACTCTATGTTTTGTTATTTATTTTCTCCTCCTTTGGATTTAATGTGTTTGTTTCTAGCTCCATGAGGTGGAAGCTTTGATCACTAGTCTGGATCCTTTTGCTCTCTAATACGTGAAGCCAGTGCCTGTGAATTTCTGTCCAAGCACTACTTTTGCTGCATCCCACAAGTTTTCTCTCTACTTTTGATCTGATGCATCTTATATTTATTTTTTATTTTTATTTTTTTAAAATATTTATTTTTAGTTGTGGGTGGACAGAATATCTTTATTTTATTTTTATGTGGTGCTGAGGATCGAACCCAGTGCCTCCCGCATGCCAGGCGAGCACGCCACCACTGCGCCACAACCCCAGCCCTGCATCTTATATTTAAAGTGGTTTTCTTACAGAAAACATAGTTGGGTCTTGCTGTTGGATCTACCCTGGCCGTCTCTGTCTTTCAGTTGGTGGTTTTGACCTCTGACATTTAGAGTATTGACACCGGCGGGATGATGTGCACGCAGTTGTGCCGTTTCCTGCTTGCTACCCTGGTTCTTTGTTCCTGTTTTACTTCCCCTGTTTCTATCTGCTGTGTCTCTGCCTCCAGCAGTTCAGACTTGGGCTTTCCTGCCCTAGTCGGTTCCGCGAGGCCTCTGCTCCTGGAAGTCGTGACTCTCCTTGTTGCCTGTCTGCTGTCCAGTCTGGGGGCAGCGGTTTTGCCGTCGACCACACTTGTCTGATGGATCAGGACGAGCTGTTAGTTTTTCGTGTGCTCAGCTTTCTCCTGTGAGGATGGAGGGACCTTCGTGCTCCTCACGTGCTGGAACCAGAAGTGCTGTCCTTCCCCTGAAACTGGTTCGCTTTATCTTCTGTGAACTTCACCTCAACTGAAATTTGAGGGCTGAGTTGTGGCTCAGTGGCAGAGCACTTGCCTAGCACATGTGAGGCGTTGGGTTCCGTCCTCAGCACATAAATAAAGGTATTATGTCCATCTACTAAAAAAAAAGATTTTAAAAAGGAAGAAATTTGAGTCCTGCAGTTGTCTCTGCAGCGACCACATACACTCGGCACTCTCCCCCGCAGTGTAGCTGGACAGGTCTATGTGACATCACAGCTGCCCCTCCGTGGCAGCCCCTGCAAGTCAGTCCTGAGTCCCCGTCACTTCCACATACCACAGGCTCCCTGCCACCTGCTCCCGCCTCACCTGTCCTTGCCCCCGCCCCACGGCTGGGGGCCGGTGCTTGTTCTCCATTTAGGACCCTCATCCCTGATGCTGCCCGAGGCTTGCTTTCACCCTGTGCTTCCTGAGATTCAACAGTGGTCCTGTGGCCTGGGGTTCAGAAGGATGTGCTGTGTGAGGGACAGGTGCAGGGGCCTCCGAGGACCTGTGCATGTGGTGCTGGGGCAGTACCCACATAGGCCACAGTGGTCACGTCCCACCACATAGCCCACAGTGGTCACTCCGAGTATTTGTGAGAGTTTGTAAGAAGGCCCCGCCTTGTGCAGGGGAACTGCCTGGCTGCAGAGTGTGTGCTCAGAGGGGAAGTGGTTCACACGGCAGAGGACAACGGTCCAGCCTGGGGAGAGGACACCTGCCCAGAAGGAGGTCTCACCCCATGGTGGCTGCCCAGAGGAGCTCTGTGGTATGGTGGTGGCCTCTGTCCCCTTGGCATGGGACATCCCAGCACCTGTGCTTGGTTTCAGATCCTGAGAATGCAGACGAGAAGTTCAGGAGCCTCTCGGGGCAGGTCGTGGACGCAGCATGCAAGGTATGCCAGGCCTACCTCGGGCAGCTGGAGCACGAGGACATCGACGTGTCGGAGCAGAGCACTGAGGAACTCTCTGAGGACGAGTGGAATGACCTGATCCAGCAGTACTACTGCCTCGTCCAGTAAGACACCACCTCCCACAGCCCTCCAAGGGCAGAGGTGCTGGGGTAGCTCCTTGTGCCGGCCTCCATGCCCTGGGGATCAGGAGCTGCCTAGGGCCAGCAGTCTTTAGCACTGCGCTCCTGCCTGGGCGGTGGGGCTCCTGCCTGGGTGTCGGGCTCCTGCCTGGGTGTCTGGGCTCCTGCCTGGGTTTTGGGGCTCCTGCCTGGGTTTTGGGGCTCCTGCCTGGGTGTCGGGGCTCCTGCCTGGGTGTCGGGGCTCCTGCCTGGGTTTTGGGGCTCCTGCCTGGGTTTTGGGGCTCCTGCCTGGGTGTCGGGCTCCTGCCTGGGCGTTGGGCTCCTGCCTGGGTGTTGGGCTCCTGCCTGGGTGTCGGGGCTCCTCTCTGGTGTCTGGTGCCTGCTGGAGTCTGAGTGTCTCTCTAACTGCTGCCCAGGCCATCTGCTGCCTGTCCCCTGCGGGCTGTGGAGAGGAGACGCCCTCCAGTGCCCTTGGTGCCCCTTCTGTACCCTCAACCCTTCATGTGTAGCCTTACTGGAGCCCAAAGCAGCTCAGCTCTTCTGTGCAGCTGTGCCTGGATGACTATGGGTGGTGGGTGAGGGGCTGGCCACAGGGCTGCCTGGGCCTGGACTGTCCAGGATGCTCACTGTCCCTCACCGCTGCGGGAACCCAGCCAGCCTGCTCACCTCCCTGCCCTGGGGGCCAAGTCCTTCCCAGAGGCCACCAGCAAGAGGAGAGGGGTGGAGATGGCCTAGGCCCCTCTGGGCAAAGGTGGGGGACTGGCCCTTGTTCTGGAGGCTCTGCTGGGCCCTGCACCATCCCAGGGCATTTTGGCCCCTGTTCCTTCCTTCCTTTCCTGCTGAGGCCCAACGTAAACCCCGTTCCTGCTGTGGTGTGCAGCGTGTGCAGGTGTGAGGGTGTGTGCACCTGGGAGCCTCGCCCTGTCAGGACAGAGACCTTGCCAGCCCCTCAGCCCTGGCCACCCATGAGGAGGCCTGATTCCTGCTGGCCCCTGGAGTACTCCGACGGTGTTGGTGCCCCCTGAGGTCCAGATGATTCCCCTCCTTGTTCCCAAGATGCTGAGAGGACCTTAGAATCGCCAGCCACATTTGGCGATGTCTCTCCCGACTCCTGTGGCTGCTGGCCCAGAGGCAGTGCGGTTGCCTTCTCTTCTGTGATTACAGATCTACCTCTGTCACTACGAAACACCCTCTTTACCTCTTCTGAGTAAATCTTCCCTTACTTTCTACTTTTTCTGTAAAGCACACCATGCTGGGCTGGTGTTCCCTGTGTGAGTGCTGGGGTAGAGCCAGGGCCTGGGCCTCCAGGCAAGCCCTCTCCACTCAGGTACCCAGCGCTCCATACCAGCTTCCTTTAATTTACAAAGTATGTATCTTTTTCTCTCTTTTTTCAACCTTTTGCCTTTTATCTACTGGTGCCTTTATATTTAAAGTGTGTTACAGTGTGACTGTTGTCCCAGTGATGTGGGAGGCTGATGTGGGAGGATCACATTGAGGCCAAACCTGGCAACTTAGTGAGACCCTGTCTCAAAATCAAAGAATGAATGGACAGGGCAGTGGCTGCAGCTCAGTGGACGGGCACCCCAGGGTTCAGTCCCTGGTGCTGCAAGAATAAACAACACCCCACAGCAAGCCGCGCGGACACTGGGCCTGCTGTGGCCGGCCTGCTGTCCTCCTTCACAGAGCCCTCTGGTGCGCTGCTCACGGGTGCTGCGTGTGTTCTGCTCGTGGCCTCCTGCCATGTGTCACCCCATCTGCTGCTTTCCCAGTGGACACTTCTGCCTTACCCTCGGCACCTCTGCGTGGCGTCTGCCCCAGCGTTGTCTCTGCCATTCGCTGCGCACTGGGAGACTCCAGGCAGCGGGGCGGCCTCCCTCTTGCCCCAGGGTCTCCCAGGTGCTGGGGTTTTCCTGCCCTCTGCAGCTCTGAGACCCTGGAGCCTCTCTTCCAGCCTTGGGCCTCCCTGTGCTCTGCTCTGCCGCGGAGGCTCCTGCGCTCCAGCTGGTCTTCCCCTTGAGGGCGAGTTCGCTGGGCAGGCATGGGGCTCTCCTGGGGCCCTCCAGGCCACGGGCTGTGGCACTAGAGGCCGGCTCCCCTGCTGTGACCCCATGCTCTTCGCTGGGTTTTCTCTCTTTCCTTTTCTGAAGTTTGACTTTGCTGTGCCCAGACGTGATTTTCTTTGGTTTCTCTATCTCAGGGTTTGGGGGTTTTAAATCTAGGGCTGTCTTCTGTGGTTTGGAGTTCTGGAGGTCACCTCCACAGGCATGGCCTGGCCCCACGCCCACTGGCCTCCCTGCCCCTCTGGCCTCTCCACACCCACTGGCCTCTCTGCTCCGCTGGCCTTTCCACACCCACTGGCCTCCCCGCCCCACTGGCCTCTCCATGCCCAATGGCCTCCCCACCCACTGGCCTCTCCACACCCACTGGCCACCCTACCTGCTGGCCTCTCCACACCCGCTGGCCTCTCCATGCCTGCTGGCCTCTCCACACCCACTGGCCTCCCCACCCTACTAGCCTCTCCACACTTGCTGGCCTCCCTGCCCCACTGGCCTCTCTGCCTTGCTAACCTCTCCACGCCTTCTGGCCTTCCCACCTGCTGGCCTCCCCGCCTGCTGGCCTCCCCACCCACTGGCTCTGTCATGGAGACCACCCCAGTGGGCTGTCCTTGTCTCCTTGCTGTTCTGAGGCTGAGCCTGGGTGTTTTCCATTGTCCTGTCTGAGGTGTCCTGGTTCTGTCTGCGTTTGAACCCATGTGGCTCTGGCGCCAGGTCGGGTTCTATCTTGCTGCTGGTCCTCGTCCCCTCACATTCTGTTGCCACTGCTTCTGCTCCTCGGTTCCTCCCGTGGGCCAGACCTTGTGCAGGAAGGATGTGGGGACCGCTGTGAGCCACGTTCCCTTGGGCCACACCCTGTGGCGGTGTGGCTGGCGCAGACCAATGTCCTCAGCCAGTTCACGCTTCTGAGCCGCGTCCTGGAGGCCCAACTGGCAGCTGTGGGTGGCCGTGGGCGAGCTTTGGGTCAGGGGCCTGGGGGACACAAGAAGCATGCCACAGGCCCTGGCCAAGAGACCCCCTCCTAAGCCCCACGGACCAGGCGACCTCACCGTTTCCGTGCAGATGACCAGGCTTCCACTGAGGGAGGATGACTGGGAAAACCTGTGCCTCCAGCCCCTGTGGCCTGGTCTCCTGTGACAAGTCACATGGCCACATGGCTTCTCCTCCCTTGGCAAAGCCCTCCCCTGGACTGAGCCCCAGCCTGTAGCCAGGGAAGAAAATGACCCAAGCTGCCTCCTGCAGGACAGGTGCCCTGAGCCTGTTGCTCCTGCTGTCCGCGCTGCTTCCCTGGTGCTGGGTGGCCTAGAAGATCGGACTGGCAGAGCAGGGGTCCTCTTGAGGTTGTCAAGGGGCACACAGCCCCGTGCCCACCACATGCTGCCTGTGAGGAAGCCCTTAGGGCTTTGTGCACTCTCCAGTCCCCGCTAGAGGTCCATCCTGGACACCATGCCTCCCCCGGTCGCTTCCTCAGCCTTGGCTCCGCGCAGCTCCCGGTCAGTCCGCTGGCTCTGTGCTCTGTGCTGCTGGCGGCTCTTCTCTGTCGGTCCCTTGGGTTTTCTGTGCTTTAACCCTTCCCAGGGCTGCTCCTGATCCCTGTGGTCCCACAGTCACGGCTGAGGAACTGCTTTTGATATTCCTCCCGTGAGGATCTGCTGGTGGGGGTTCTCCAGGGCTTGCTTTTCTCAGAAAGCCTATTTTTCCTTAATTTTTGATGGACGTTCTCTCTGGAGCAAAGTCCTTGGTCTGTGGAGTCCCCTGGGCACCAGCTGTCCTCGGGCCGCAGCCTCAGGCTTCAGCACTCCCTGTGCAGGAGGTGGCTTTGCTCCTGCTTCTTAGAGATCCGGCTTTGGTTGCCAGCGGTTTGGGCGATGTTTCTGGGAGTCATTTTCTTCCTGTTTCTCCTGTGGGTGGCGTTTTCCGTCGGCTCTGGGAAACCGCTGGCTGTTGCCCTTGCAGGACGGCAGGTGTAGTGTGTGGTGTAAGGCCGCCTCCCCTGGCCTCTGCGCGCAGCCTTCCAGGCCCTTCCCGTCCACACTCCGTACTAGCCTGAGTCTTCCCTTCAGCAGAGCGTAGCTGCACAAGGTGGTTCCTGCACTCTCAGGACTCACGCCATCACAGGAAGACCCTGCCCTGCTGACCCATCCTCACCTGGGCATGTTCCCCACGCTCCTTCAGAGGAGGTCGGTCTCTGCTGCTTCTCACAGGCTCGTCTTCAGAGTCCGGGTGCGTCTCCTGCCCACTCTTCAGGTGGTTTGTGGGTGTACTCTGAGTCCTGGGTCAGAGTCCTGGTGTGGTGTGTGTGGCTGGAACCTCCTCCACTCTGGGAGCCCAGTCTTCCTGCCTTTCTCTTTGGGAGGACACTTTGGAGGCGCTGCAGAGAGCCCCGCTGCTTCTGGGCGCCTGGTTCACCTCTGTGTGCTGGCCCACTGCCTCCAGCTGACTTCTGCGTGTGGCTCAGGACAGGCCAGGACGCACCTCCGCGTGGATGGGGAGATGCCGCCTCTGCAGCAGCCCTCCATAACCCTGTCACAAGCCAGGCCCATGTCAGGGTTGCACACAGGCACCTATACACAGACTTCCCATGGGAATGGTCTCGCCTGGTCTCCGCAAGTCCACATACGCCTTGGTGATCATATTTCCACTTCTTCCATTTCAGCCTAAGTTTGAAAATGTACTTAATGAGTTATAATTCGACCATAGATTCTTGATTTTTACCATTTTACCAGTTTCCAAGCACATAAGAATCATGTAGCTCTTTTGCATATATTCATTCACACATGTGAGTTCGTGTTAAATGTGTAAAATGTGATGCTGTGACATGTCTGCTCACAGGTACATGACCTATAAACATAGGTGTGCTGTACATAATGTGCATAGCTCAGATTAGAAATGAAGAAACAAAATCGCCCTCATTCCACTAAATGCAGCAAGTACATGGAAGACAAAGACTTCCAGAGTAATCCTGCAACCAAAAAAAGAGACTCAGCTGTGTCCATGGGGACACACTTACATATGACTGCACGGACTCTGGGAAGTGAGACGACAGAAGACACACAGTGGAGCAAGAGAGGCCAGTGGTGGCCGCGTCACTGTCAGGCAGGAGCCTTCAGAGCCAGAGGGAAAGCTGGACTTAGAGCCCAATGCCTGATGAGCAAAGCACCATCAGACAGAGGCATGGGGACCAGGCCCAGCGGGGACCAGGCCCAGTGTGAACTCCACAGGGGCGTGGGCTCTGGAGAAAGGGCTAAGCCAGACACCAGCATCAGAACACAGGTGGGAAAGCTGCACATTTGGAAACTAAGAAACATGTTTAGAAGGAGCTCTTGGCAGCCAGGTGTAATCCCAGCGGCTCGGGAGACAGGCAGGAGGATGCAAGTTCAAGGCCAGCCTTGAAGACTTAGGCCCTGAGTCAGAACAAAACAAAATTAAAAGGGCTGGGGATGTGGCTCAGTGGTAGAGCACCCCTGGGTTCACCCCCTGTACCAAAAATAAAAATAACAATGAAGAGGACTGGCAAATTCCATCGCCTTTACAGAAGAGATAAGTGATGACCTCAACATCAAAAATGATAGTTTAATCCCTGCCCATGTTAAATTTTTCGGCACACTAGGAAGAGACAGGTGGCTTGTCTATAACAATCCTGCAGCTAACACTTCTTAGGGGGATAGACCAGAAGTGTGGGTCCTGAAATCAGAACGGTGCACAGGTGCTTACAGCGGCTCTGTTCACCAGGCTGGCGGGGTCCAGCTGTGTGGGAGCAGAGGGCACAAAGCGCAGAGGTGGAGCCGCGCGTTATTTGCAGATGGTGTGACGATGCACATAGAAAGTTTTAAGAAATTAAAAAACATTAGAATTAAGTGAATTTAGCAAGGTCACTGGAGTCAAGATTAATATAAGGTCCATTCTATTTGTGTGCTAGCAGAAGTGGTGAGACGAACATTTAAAATCACAGTATACAATAAAAAGCATCAACAGGGATCTGGAAATTAACCTGGCAAAACTCGTCCAAGTCCCTAAACTGAAAATAACAAACTCAAGCTCAGAGATGTCAGGTGCCTGATAAATGTGTACGAGCACGTGGAAACATGCCTGCAGGTCGGGAGAGTTTCTGCGTGGTGTGTGCTCCTCAGACCAACCCGAAGGTCAGGAGGATCCCAGTTGAAATCTGGGCAGGGATTTCTTTGGGGACAAGAGAAATTAAAGTGACTCTAAAATCAATAATAATTAATAATTTAAGACAAGAAAGGCTTAATCAAGAAAAACAAAATGAGAGGATTTTATGCTCCAGTTTCAAGACTGACTCTAAGTCTGCAGTAATGAGGTATCAGGATAGAACAGAATAGAAGATCCATCCAGCGCAGCAGGACAGACCCCAGGATGAGGTCCTCATTCAGGTGGCCACGTGACCTGAGGCCAGGCCCCTCGGTGGACAGTGCTGGGGCCACGGGCAGCACACAGAATCCTGCTTCACAGACACACAAAGAGGAACTTGAGACACATCACGGGATGTGAGAAAGTTAGGAAACCAATACCAGCGCCAAGGAAAGACCTACCACACAGTCCACCAGGAGGAGAAAACCCACATGACGCGCTTTTCAGACTTCAGAGCTGTTTCTTAGAAAGCACTGTGTTAGTGGTTAGCTACGAGGTGTCTCCGAAGCTCCTGTGAAAGACAATGCAAGAAGGTTCAGAGGTGACTGGGTTACGAGAGCCGTAGCCTAGTCAGTGGGTTAGCCCACTGGAAAGGGATTCGCTGGTGGTGACTGGGCAGGTGGGGTGTAGCTGGAGGAGGAGGTCACTGGGCTGTGCCTGTGGGGTTTATATTTTGTGCCTGGTGAGCAGAGCTGTCTCCGCTTCCTGGTGCCATGTCCCGAGCTGCTGCACTCCTCCGTGCCCATGAGGTGCTGCCTCACCTGGGCCCAGAGCTATGGAGTCAGCCGTCCACAGACTGAACCTCTGAAGCCGTGAGCCCCCATGTAAGCTTCTCCTCCTCTTATTCGTGCCGGGTCTCTGGTCGCAGTGGTGACCAGCCAACTGGAGCACACTGTGGAGTAATGGGAAGATGACCCCCGCAGAGCCCTGGAGGACGGCGGCCATGGGCCCAGCAAGGCCTCCCCAGACGCTTCCTCACTGCGGGTCAGGAAGAGGCGTCCGTGGAAATGTTCAGGAGCTCACAGGAATGCTTCCAGATGCCCACCGGGCAGGCGGGAGCTGGTTCCCGGCACCGGGGGCCACCCACCCTGAACGCATGGACCCCCAGAAAGGCTTCCACGGTTCCTACAGATTCAGGCACCTGTGCACCCCAGGCCCAGCTAGTCAGCCCGAGGTCTTCACCCACAAGGGCTGGACACGTGTCCTCAGAAAGACCTTGTTCTGAGAGCCCAGACCTGGCAGCTCACTCTGGTGCCTGGGGCACAGTAGCTCAGGGAAGCCTCACAGCTGTCCCCTGAGAGGGCAGCAGAGTGCGGTGTGTGATTTCAGGTGTAATTTCAAGGCAAAGCCACTCCATGTGGTAGAAAGTCAGAATGCAACTGGGCAGCTAGGTGCTGAGCGCTCACAGGTAACAGACTCCACTTTGTTGGGTCGGGTGTTATGCACTTGACCACATTTTCTTAGACCTCAACAAAAAGGAAGATCCCAGCTGTCACCAAGGGGTGGCCCCTGGGGCCCCTCCAGGCCCTGCGCGGTGGATCAGGAGGGTGGGCAGGCCTGGAGTCTGTCTGGTGGGGCGGGCAGGGAGCCTCAGGCTCATGCGTCCTCAGTAGCCAAGGCTCGTGGGGTCCCCACATAGCACCGTGCACCAGGACTCAGAGAGCCTGGCCAGCTGCGTCCTCCTCACCACGGGGCTGGAGCGACTCCATCTGCTCTCCTGACCTGTGGCCTCACAGGCTTCCCGCCACAGCAGAGCCAGGGGGGATTGCTCCGTGGGTCCTCATGGAGCGTCCTTCCAGGCCTGGGCGTCCATGATCTGGGAGAAGCTGTGAGGACTCCTTCCCTTGGGACAGCCACTGCTTGTCCTCCCTCCAAGCCAAAGCCACCCTCACGGCAGGTCTGGGGCCAGCTCAGGCCACGGCTGTTCTGCTAGGGGAGTGGGACCTTGCTGCTGTGCCGCCAGCAAGGCAGAGCCCCATCCTGTCCCCTGTTCTCTGCCCAGCAGGGCCATCACTGCTGGGGGCCCATGTTCTCCCTGTCCCCCTGACCACAGCTCTGCACTGGTGGCCTCGCACATGGCCTGGGACCCCATGTTTCACTCTGTCCTGTGCGGCGCCCACCCCTCCCAGTAGAGGAACAGAAGAGATGCCCCCTCAGCCTGGGCCGTGGTCACTGTGCTGGGCCCTGTGCAAGAAGCTTGGCCTGATGCTGCCTCCTGAGGTGCTGGGCTGCCACCTGTGGAGGGTCCCATGACCCTGGGCTGCTGAGGCGCTGCAGGGGGGCCTCTCCCAGGTGCAGAGTGCGCCACAGGCTCTGGGAGCTGCTTGGCAGCTCCACTGGCCTTACCACCCCAAGATGCTGGGGCCTCCTGGGTCCGGCCACTGCTGCCTGTCTCTGCAGAGCCACCAACAGTGTCTTGGGGTCCAGGCAGCAGGCAACTCACCAGGTGGTCGCTGGCCACTGGTGTGGACAGGCAGGTCTGCGTGGCATGTCCATGTCTTGTGGGGAACTGTCCAGGCACCATGCACGCAGACACAGCCTCTCACAGGGACCTGCCCACCTCCCGGTGGTTTCCACGGGGGCCCCAGCCTGGCGTCCTGGTTGCATGTGCAGCCGGGTCCACAAGCAGGGGCCCTACTCCTCTGGTCGGCGGGACACCCTGGCCTGCCCCCGCCCGCCCTAGAGCCCAAGCACCTGGGCACAGCCTGCTGGCTCTTGGAGCCTCACGCACTTTCCGGATCTTGCTTTGTAGTGGTGATGCTTTCATCTCCAGTTCAAGAAATTACTTTCCGCAGTGCCAGGCTCTGCTGAGCAAGATCACCTCCGTGAACCCGCAGACAGAGATCGACGGGCTTCGCAACATCTGGATCATCAAACCTGCAGCCAAGTCCCGAGGTCGAGGTGAGTGCACGCCGCTCATGGGGGAAGGGAGTGTCAGGGGCCGGCCATGCCTCCAGCTTGTGGCTCGGTGGGGCGTGGGAGAGTTGGGAGCTGAAGGTCAGCGTCGTGCGGGGAGGTCACTGGGGGCTCAGGACTCAGGTTCCCTAAGTGCCTGGCGGAGGAGGAGGTGTCTTCATGACACATGGTGCATTCAGGTCTGCCAGTAAATCATGACTGCGCCTTCTGCATTCTTGGGTTAGACTGGTCTGTGGTTCTTTCACTGTTACCTTGGTCGATTTTAGTGACAGGCCTTTAAAACAGATCGTGGACGTTCATCTCAGGCAGAGCGATCCCTATGCCTTACGCACACTAGCAGATTAACCCCTAAAACCCAGGCTCTTGCTGAGCGTGGTGGCCACACCTACAATCCCAGCAACTCAGGAGGCCAAGTCAGGAGGATCACAAGTTCAAGACCAGCCTCGGCAATTTAGTAAGGCCCTCAGTAATTTAGTGAGACCCTGTCTCAAAACAAAAAATAAAAATAACTGCAGATATAGCTCAGTGGTAAAGCACCCCTGAGTTCAATCCCCAGTACTAAAAAATAAACAAATAATTAACTAAAATAAAAGCCAGCTTCTCTCTTGGAGCAGATCCTTAACACCACTTAAATTGTATCCGTGGTTCTGGTTCCCGCCTACTCAGGTTTTTTACTTCATTTTCTTGAGTTGCAGCCATTATTATATTCTTTTTTTCTAATATTTTTATTAGTTGTTGATGGACCTTTATTCTTCTATTTGTTTATATGTGGTGCTGAGAATCAAGCCCAGTGCTTCACATGCTAGGCAAGCGCTCCACCACTGAGCCCAGCCCAGCTCTATATTCTAATTCTTTCCTAATGGGGAGTGTGTCTGTGTGTTTCAGTAGAACTCAGGTGGTTTTCTAATTTTATTCATGTTTTAATCAACTTCTGGTAGTGTTTTTCTGTTAGGGATTTCCCGCCTTATCTGTGACTTGGATACTAAGCTCATTTATTCCCCATCTTTCTTGTGTGGTAGCACAAGCTCCAAGTTGTGAGACTTCCCCCCACAGGCTTTACTGCATCCTCTTGTTTGTTACACAATGTCCTCTCGTTTTCCTAGTGTACAAATCAACTTTACTTTTAATTTGGATATTGTTTGCCTCCTGAATTTTTTTGAACAGTTTACTTTTAATTCACAAATGATTCATTTTGGTGATGTTAAAATGTGTATTAATGTGTGTTTTTGTGGCACTCAGTCCTAAACATCTGCCCGAAGCCTCCCTTCTCCTGGGTGGGTGTGGCCCATGTCCCCCATCCTGCAGACGACTTCTTCCTGCAGACTTCTTCCTGCTCTTCTGCACACCCCTGCCCTGCACTTTGCCCTCGGGCTCTGTCCTGTCCATCCAGCCAGACCTTCCGCCCACTGCAGACACCTGCACCCCTGGGGACACGGCATGGGCACCTCGGACCCCCTGTCTAAAACCAAAGCACAGCACCCTCTCTGCTTGTCCCTGGCTGTGCCCGCGCCTGCTCCTGGCGCCCATGTGTATAGGGCTCGGTGACTTCAGGAGTTGGTTGTCGTGTCCTGAGCCCTTGTTTCAGGCCAGGTCCCCGCTCCCTGTACCTGAAGGAATGGTCTTGTGCCTGTGAGGAGAAGTCCCTCGTGCCTCTGGAGTTCTGTGGACAGAGCTTCCCTGCACCCTGTATCAGTCAGGATAGACCCCACGGTGTCATGAACAAGCAGCCCCAAACCTCAGTGGCCCTCAGCAAAACATTGCCACTCAGGCTTGTGGTCCTCATGGCTGGCCTGGGCAGATCACAGGGGTGCTCTGCCCATCAAGTCCCCCACCTGGGACCCCCATTCCCTCAGGCTTCAGGGTTGTCACGGCAGAGAAAAGCAGCCGGCAGGTGGTCCTGCTGCTGGCAGTGAGTGCCACAGCACCTGGTGAGGACTGCCCTCCTGGCCACTGCGAGTCATATGGCCTAATGGGGTGATGGGAAACTGCAGGCCTGCCACAGCAGAGTGGAGGGACTCGGGGACCCCAGCGTCCCTCGCACACCGCCTCCATCCAGCACCTTTGGTGTCATCTTGACCCTCCAGCCCAGAAGGCCCCACTGCCCTGGGCTGCACTGGCTGCTTCCCCCATGCTCACATGACGCACCAGAGTGGGCCTTGGGCGCCTCTGCCCCTGCCACGCTCCTTCTCTGATCTCTGTGTTCTCTCGGGGGTGCTGATAGTGGCCCTGTAGTGGACGGGCTGTGCGCTGACCGCAGCTTCCCACACTGAGGGCAAAGCTGCCCTGCCCAGCCAGCCATGCTGTCTCTTGGTCCTGGACCCAAGGCAGGGTGGGCGTGGGACCCGAGCTGGGACCACGGGCCATGCCGTGGGCCTGAGCGGAGGCCTCTTGCAGACATAGTATGCATGGACCGGTTGGAGGACATCCTGGAGCTGGTGGCCGAGGACCTGCCCAGCAAGGAAAACAAGTGGGTGGTCCAGAAGTACATCGAGACGCCCATGCTCATCTACGACACCAAGTTCGACATCAGGCAGTGGTTCCTCGTCACAGACTGGAACCCCCTGACCATCTGGTTCTACAAGGAGAGCTACCTGCGGTTTTCCACACAGCGCTTCTCCCTGGACAATCTTGACAGGTCAGTGGGGGGAGAGGCTCATGCCTGCGGTGCCAAGATGGGGCCTGGCGTGTGTGGGCAGGTGCCCCAGCGCCGGCTGCTCCATGCACTCGTGGTCGCCTGCCACCACGGCAGTGGGGCTCCAGGCAGAGCCTCAGACATCTGGGAACAGGGCACCTGGGGTGGATGAACCCCACCTCACCAGGTGCCAGCGTGGGCAGGACAGCGAGGGCCTGTCTGTGACTCCTCAGGGATGAGCCATCCACACGAGCGTCCCCTCCAGCCTCTGCCCAACAGAGACCCTACTGGGGTGAACTCTATCCCCAGACAAGGGCAGCAGCCACACCTGGAGTCCCACCTGTTAGGTCACACCTGCCGTAGGGCTGCTGGCTAATTGCTCAGAACAAGGGGGTACAGAGGGAGGGGGTCTGGGAACTCTGTGCAAAAGAACCCCAGGGAGCCTGCTAGCCCCCACACCTGCCCCACCTGGCCTCATCAAGCCCTGAGGGCCTGCCTGGCAAGTCCCACACCCTCTCTGAGGCCTGTTTCTTCCTCTGGACTGAGGATTCCAGAGATTGCTGGGAGGCTGGGTGTGGGCGCGGAGGCCCAGGGCCCTGGAACCCTGCTCTTTAGCTCTCAGAGTCTCCTGTTTTCTTTTCATCTGCGTTCCTATGGAAGTGTTCACATGTGGCTTGGGGGCAGCTCCCGCTCCCAGAACAGGTTGGAAATTCCCAGCCCAGGGTGCTGGCCTGACATGGCTACAATTCAAACAAAAATGTCCTTGGTCCCAGGTGTTGTGTTTACAGTCTCCCAAAAGATGGGGTTTTCTTTGAGTCTGTTCAGAGCAAGGCGGGAATGCGACTAAGATGTCACGGGGTCTGTCCCACCAGATTGCCCTTCAAGGCCTGTGTCCCTTCTGATGAGCAGATGGGGAAACTGAGTCTTCGGGAGGTTGTGACGGTCCCCTGGGCTTTCTGCATTTCCTCAGTACAATCCTGGTGGACCCCAGGCTGGCCAAGGGCTGGCCTGAGGTTACTTCCAGGTGGCAGAGCCTGCAGAACCCAGCCCACCAGCATGGGCCCCTCCTGCCACTGCCTGGGCCAGGCATGGGGTCCCAGGCACAGCAAGACCCGAGCCCCCTGGGCGGGCGATGGAGGCTGGCATCAGGCCTTACGGCACCTTGCCCCACAGTGCCATCCACCTGTGCAACCACTCCATCCAGAAGCGGCTCAGGAACGACCAGGGGCGCAGCCCACTGCTGCCCGGCCACAACATGTGGTCCAGCTCCAGGTTCCAGGAGTACCTACAGCAGCGGGGCCGCGGGGCCATGTGGGGCAGCGTCATCTACCCGTCCATGAAGAGGGCCATCACCAATGCCATGAAGGTGGCCCAGGACCACGTGGAGGCCCGCAAGAACAGCTTCGAACTCTACGGCGCGGACTTCATCCTCGGGCGGGACTTCAAGCCCTGGTTGATTGAGATCAATTCCAGCCCCACCATGCACCCGTCCACGCCCGTCACAGCCCAGCTCTGCGCCCAGGTGCAGGAGGACACCATCAAGGTGGTCGTGGACCGCAAGGTCGACCGCAACTGCGACATCGGCAACTTCGAGCTTCTGTGGAGACAGGTGAGCAGAGCAGCTGCCCACCTTGGCCCCACGCACCTGTCCATGGGGTGGGTTTGTGTCCCAAGCTGCAGCCACCTCCACTTCCTGTCACTGGAAGCAGGACAGAATCGCAGGCCACCAGCCCTCCTGGATCTCGGGGGACACAGATCCGGTAGCCCAAGTGTATGCATGGACCAGGTGGAGGGGCCCTACTTCTTGACGTCCCTGACCAGGAGCACCCTGGCAGGCCGTGTCCCTGGTCCTGGCCATGCTTTTAAGAGCCTGGGCCTGCCTTGCTCTCCCTTGAGTTCAGCCTCCTCTGCACTGAGCAACCGGCTCACCCTAGACCCTGGGAGGTCTGAGCAGCCCTGGCCACCTGGTCCCAGGGACTTTGAAGTCTACTTTACTCTCTGGTTCCCAGCCCCCATCCTGACTCTGGCCAAGGCTAGGGTCCTGACCAGAACACACTGGGCTCCCCAGACTCCAGGCTGTACCTTCCAGGACCTGCTGGGCCTCTTCCCCTAGGGACTTTGCAGCAGGCTGGACAGCCAGACTGCCAGGGGACTGTGCCTCTGGGCTTCTGCTCCATGGGTCAGGCCCTGTGGTGCTGTGAAGGAGGGGCCAGGTGCCCGGCTGAGGCCTCACCACCAGCGCAGAACTGGGAGGGAAGGGCATCTCTGGTCTCTGGGTGTGGGGTCAGAGGCCAGCCCTTGGCCTGCAGGTCCCAAGAGCCACCTGGGCCGACGTCGTCCCCCGCCAGGTGTGCGGCCCCCTTACCTGCACACCCTCTCCCAGCCCGTGGTGGAGCTGCCGCCCTTCAGCGGGTCCGACCTGTGTGTGGAGGGCATCAGCATGAAGAAGGCCAGGAGGCAAATGCCGCCCATCACCAACTTCAATTTCTCCGCTTCGCTCGGCGACGCTCAGCTGCTCAAAGTGCGCAGCCCCTCGACGGTGCCAGGCCTGGCGGGCGGCGCCCCGCGCGCGGCGGTGCAGCAAGACGCCAAGGCGCTCCGCTCCCCGCTGCCCGCGCCCCTGCAGAGGCCGGCCGAGCGAGGCTGCAGAGCGAGGCCGGCGCACGCCGAAGCCGGAGGGAAGCTGGCGCTGCCGGCCTGCGCCTGCCCGCGCGCGGACAGTAAGACCCTCAAGGGCACCTTCGCCAAAGCCCAGCCCGCCGAGCTCCTGGATGCCGGCTCGCTGAGCGTGCGCCCCCTGGCGCCCACGCCGCACAGCGCCAAGTCGGTGCAGACCTCGCTGTCCCCTACGCCACCCGCCACAGCAGGTGAGATGCGCTCGCGCTCAGGGCTGTGTCCTCTGGTCCCCTGCGCTTGTTTGGGGACTGCAGTGGCTGTGTCCTGAAGGGATGGGGCTGGGGCAGAGGGTGTCCTATTACGGGGACAGCAGTATAGCTTGGGAGCAGGGCTGGGGGCAGCTGGCAGCCAGCATGGGGTCTCTTGTGGAGACAGTGACCGGGAGTGGCACAGTGGGGTTCTGCTGCAGGGAACCACCTGGCCACCTGGTCCTGGCCATCTGGTCCCGCCCAGCAGCCCTCCTGGCCCATCTCTATCTTCCTGTGGGTCCCCCTCTCTTAGTCTTGGTGGCGGTGCCCTGTCTCTCTGGATGAGGGCAGATGGGGTTTATGCCAGAGTGTTTGAACAGCGCCATGCAGGGGAAATGTCACTAGACCTTCCCAAAGTGGCGGAACCACTAGGCTCTGGCCTTGGTGTCTTGAAGGTTCTAATGGAGCCAAGATATGCCTGGGATGGGGCTGTATGGGTGGGCTGTCTCTGCACACCAGTGCTGGCCCCAGTGCCTGGCACCTGCCGCCGCCCAGAGAGTGTGGCCAAGAGACCAAGGCCAGCCAGGCCCACCTGTTCGCCCCATGCACTCCCATCCCACCAGCTCTTCCCTCCATGGTCCATCTGTCTGACTCTAGTTGCCTCTGGCCACCTGGTCCCGCCCAGCAGCCCTCCTGGGCCACATGTGCCTTCCCCTAGATGGTAAGCTCTGGGATGGGGCTGCCGCTCTGGTTTCCGCCTCTGCATCTCCAGTGCCTGGGATGTGCCTGGCACCTGGCAGGTGTGCAGATGCATGGCTTGCCCACGGGGGCTCCAGGCAAGGGCAGCACCACACACTTGCATGGCTGACGGTGCCCTTGGAGGACATGCCAGCCCCTTGTCCTACCTGTCACCAATGCCAATCAGCCCCTCTGCCTGGTGCCTGGCATCCCAGAGTAGGTGACTTCCAGGTTTATGTTATTAAGAAAGTGTCTCCGGAAGACCGTGGGGCTTCCACAGGCCTGGGGGACATGTCAGCAGACCAGACAGCGTCACCTGAACTGGGTGTGTGAGCTACCATAACAACGCACTGCAGCCCGGAAACGACAGAACTCGTCTTTCTGCTCTGGAAGCTGAGTGTGAGCAGGACCGCGCTTCTGGGGGCTCCAGGGAGGCTCCTTCCTGCCTCCTCCAGCTCAGGGGCTGCTGGTGCACCAGTGCCCCTTAGGTCTGACCCACATACTGCCCCTCTGTGCGTGTGTGCTGAGAATTCCCTCATGAGGACAGCGGTCGGGCCCACCTGCTGCAGCATGACCTTATTCACTGATTACATTGGCAATGATTCTATCTGTAAATAAGATCCCGTCCACAGGTTCCAGATGGACGTGAACTTCGAGGCACACTGCCAACCCATTCCCCAGGCTGCAAGCATGGCCCAGGGATGACCGCCACCGCCGTGGCCACTGCTCCCTGCACCTCAGCACGGCCCCTCCGTGGTGCACAGCGGGGCCTGTGTCTTCCTGCTCACTAATGGAGTGCAAATCGCTCTCTCAGACCTGCGGTGGCCACTTAGCTGTCCTGTCCAGGAACGTGCGGCCGACTAGCTGTGAGCGGTGGGTCTTTCTCTCCGAGTGCAGCAGTATCCCCCTCTTCCCAGCTGACTTTGGTTGCAGATACCTTCTTCCATCCTTGCTTGTCTTTGCACTCCTTCAGGGTGTCCTTTGATGACAGCACCAACTTCCTAAGTCGGTGGTCCCTGTGGCGTGTTGGTGGAGTCCTTGCCCCGGGTCGTGGAGGTGGCCTCCAGAGGAGCCGCTGCCTTCACACCCAGGTCTCCAGGACTGGTTTGTGGTCTCCCTTGAGTCACCTGCCTACCCTCGGGGACACTTCCACCAGGTGGCGGGTGTGCACACAGCCAGTCTGCTCCAGGGCCTGCATTCCCCTGGGCACGCCCGCCCAGCTTGCTCCTCCCTGTGCTGTGCACTGTAGATCAGACTGCCAAACCCACCACAGACAAGCACTCACAGCGAGCCGCGAGTCTTCCATTGGGATTAAGTTGAACTCAAGTACTGATCTGGGAAGAACTGACTCCTTGGCCGCGTCGAGTCTCCCAGCCTGTGAATGTGGGGCATCTCTCCATTTGTCGATCTTTAATGCCTTCAATAAACTCCTCTAATTCTCTTTCTAACGGTCTTGGTCTTTTTTAGGGTAGATTTATTCTTCTTTTTGCTCTGTTGTAAACGTTGCCTTTTGTCAGAATTCCATCATATCTACAAACGGTGGCTGGTTATAGAAGTGAGTGGATGTTTTAAATCCAGTCATCCAGCTGGATGCTCTGCCGCCGTGCCAGCCACTCGCGGGGACCCCTCACGTAGATGGTCATGTGGCCTGTGGGCGCTCCTCCTGCAGCCTCCCCGTCCTCCTCCTGCAGCCTCCCCGTCTTCCTCCTGCAGCCTCCCCCATCCTCCTCCTGCTGCCTTCCCCATCCTCCTCCTGTTGCCTTTCCCATCCTCCTCCTGCTGCCTTGCCCATCCTCCTCCTCCAGCCTTCTCTGTCCTCCTCCTGCTGCCTTCCCCGTCCTCCTCCTGCTGCCTTCTCTGTCCTCACCCTGCAGCCTCTCCGTCCTCCTCCTGCTGCCTTCTCTGTCCTCACCCTGCAGCCTCTCCGTCCTCCTCCTGCTGCCTTCCCCGTCCTCACCCTGTAGCCTCCCCATCCTCCTCCTGCTGCCTTCTCCATCCTCACCCTGCAGCCTCTTCGTCCTCCTCCTGCTGCCTTCCCCGTCCTCACCCTGTAGCCTCCCCATCCTCCTCCTCCAGCCTTCTCCGTCCTCCTCCTGCAGCCTCCCCTTGTTCGGTCGCGCCGTCCGGGACTGTGCTTTATCCATCCCTCCATCTCTCTCGTTCCCCTGGGTCTCAGGTGCACAGTGTGCTCAGTCGTGGATCTCGATTCATGACGGCTTTCATTGTCCTTGCCGGGCGATTTTGTATCTCGTTGTTAGGAAGCGATAGCAGCTGCCGACTCGACCCCCGTCCACCGCGCGTCCGCCTTGCTCCCCCGCTTCCCCGGCGTGCGCGCCCCTGGTGGTGGCCCGGTCCCCCAGCGCCGAGCCCGCTCTGGCCGCGGCAGCCCCTCTTCCGCGCCTTCTCTGACAGTGGATGGCAGCTGTCCTCACCTGTTCCGCCGCACGGTAGGGCCGCACCGCCTGAGGCGTCTCTGCGGCTCTGGGACCCGCCCCGCGGCTGCGGTGGCCGTGCGCGGCTTTGCTCCTGGGAGCGCCCGTGAACGTGGCCCGAGCGCGCGTCCTGAGTGTGTCGCCAGGACGGCGGAGGCGGCCTTCCACGGCGCCCGCGGCGTTTGCGCTCCCACCAAGAAGGCAGGGAGCTGGGCCGCAGGAGCCGTCGGGCGCCCCCCAAGCGGACTGAGAGGTGAGGCCGCGCCGCTGCGCTGACGCCCGCACACCCTGGGGCGGCTGCGCTTCCCCGCGGGCGTCGGTTGTGTAACCTCCTTCTGTGAAACGTCCACTCCCGCCGTCGCCTCTTTCTTCAAGGGGCGAGCTGTGCTCTCGGACTCCGTTTTGAGTGGCTTCTCCCAGGTAGCAGTTTGTTTTCAGTTGTTTAAAAAGTTTCATAAGCAAAAGTTGTTAAGTTTAATTTGGCCAAGTTATCGATCTTTTTTCTTTTTCTTTTAGTGCTATTTTTGAGAAATCATTCCTTATCTCAAAGTTTAAAATAAGATTCCCCTGTATTGATTACTGGGAGCTTGAAGTTCCGTTTTCCACGGAGGCCTTCGGCCGTCTGAAGCTGACCTTTGTGTGCAGTGCGAGGTGCAGATGGAGTCCCACTTTCAGCTGCACAGATGACAGTGTTTTCAGTCAGTCAATGGATTGACATTTAGTTGTGAAGATAGATACTCCAGCATGTTAAATAATGTGGATTGAATTTTATCAATAGCTTTTCTGCTTCCATGTAATTATCATGGGCTGATGTCCTGCCTGTGTGCACGGCTGGGCCTGGGTCTCTCCCACACTGTCTAGGTGCCGCATCTTCATACCTGGCAGAGAAAGTTCCCCGGTGGTACTTGCTTCTTAACACAGGTCACAACTGTCACATGAAGTTCCACAGAAAGTCCTGCTGAGAGATCCGTTGGAACCACATCGAACCCTTAGACCAATCTGCGGAAATTGATAATTTAACGATTCGCCTTCTTATCCACAAGCATCAGACATTTCCACTTACTGGGATCATATTACTGCGTTACACACACCTTGGGGAGAGGGTGTGCATGTTTTATCACGTCATGCTGGTTAACTTGGTATCTGGTACTATTGCACGTGGCGCCGTCTCTGTGAGTGAATGTTTCCATTTTCTGTAGGTGTGTGGAATGCCTGACATCTACACACTCTCAGTGACCGCCTCTCTAAACTCCCTTGTTATCTTCAGCAACTGTACGCAAACCGCAGCTTTCTGTGGATGACCCTAGCATGGGCAAGGAGTCCAACCCGCCTGCCCAGTCCTGCTGCCTCTGAAGCCTTGGTGTGTCTGACTGTGCTGGTGATGACCTGCAGCACCTCAGGAACCTTGTCTGAATCCTGGTTTTTTGTGTTTTTTGCTTTTTTTGGTACTGGGGATTGAACTCAGGGGCACTTGACCACTGAGCCACCTCCCCAGCCCTATTTTGTGTTTTATGTAGAGACAGGGTCTCACTGAGTTGCTTAGCGCCTCACAGTTGCTGGATCCTGGTTTTTAAAAGGAATGTTTCTAACACCCCTCATTTAGGATGAAATCTGCTCTGGGTCTTGAGAGTTTGCATGGATTGCCATTTAGTTGTGAACATAGATACTCCAGCATGTTAAAGAATGTGGATTGAATTTTATCAATAGCTTTTCTGCTTCCATGTAATTATCATAAACTTTTTCCCCTTTCTTCAGACAAAGTGGTGAATAGCATCTGTTTATTTTTTAAATGTTAAAGCATCCTTGCTGCCACGCACATTAGCCCACGCCTGTATTCCCAGTGACTCAGGAGGCTGAGGCAGGAGGATAGCAAGTTTGAGGTCAGCTTCAGCAACTTAGCAAGGCTCTAAGCAACTTAGTGAAATCCTGTCTCAAAAAATAAAAAAGGACTGGGTGGGGGGCTGGTGCTGGGGACGTAGCTCAATTGATGGAGTGCTTGCCTAGCATGCACAAGGCCCTGGGTTCAACCCCCAGCACCA